>JAQQPU010000105.1:31608-46716 GCA_029168905.1 Artemia sp. Kazakhstan ARC1039 | reverse complement strand
TACTGTATTTTGTTTCATTTTGAATGCAATTTAATTGCTCTTTTTATTTGAGTTTTTCACTAAAGGTATTTATAAATAAACTTATTCCTACAAAAATAAATATCCTGAAATATATTCCCTGTCCCCCAACCACCACTGCTGTTTTGGCGTCTGCCGTCCCCCCCCCTGGAAAATTTTCTGTCGGTGCCCTTGCTAAATAAGTGTATTCTTTCCTGTCAATGTTTTATCAAACGTCCTTACGTTTTTCTTTAATTGATCCTTCTTCTTTTTTAAATGTCTAGTCTTTTCTTAGTTTCACTAAAGGCTAATGCTGAGAGGGAAACAAAATTCTACATATTTGTCCGCTTTTTACCTTTTTTGCGATTTTTTCTTTTAAAATCAGGTGAGAGCTTGAAACCTTGCTATTCAAATTTTGCAGAGTCAAGTTAAGGACCACCTTCTAAACCCGTTTGCATTCATCAAAAGATAACCGCCCCATTTTTGCACAGTAAAATCTCTTCTGCATAGCTAATTTTCGGTTTTCATTCCGTCCAGCCTTAATTGTAGCTGGCCATGAGTCCCACGCCTCTCATGAGGATCTATCTATGGTGGAAAGAGGGGATAATCTGTAACCACGACAAGTCCTATCTGGTTCCATGTCCTGGGAAGGTACTTAGAGACTGTAGATTGGTCTGGATCGTGGCTGGGAATGTAATGTGCTCACGGAAACGAGTGATTTTCCGACAAGCGTGCCGCTGTAGCTTACACAAAAAGGACAAGATACTTATACCTTGGATTAATTAGTTTCAGGTCTATCCATTCACAATATTAGAACTTTATTTATTTTATTTTTTCTTGGATAAGGGTCTTGTTTAAAATTGCTTAAAAATAGAAAAATTTTCCTTTTTTTAAAAAGTTTTGCCGATTTTCAGCGTATTTTTGATCTAAAAGACCATGTGCACCAAACTTTAAAATTCGGTATTCGGTAGATAGATAGATAGCAAAATTTTCGTCTTTTGTTGATGTATCGAACCGCGCGATAGCAGAAAAATAACATGAAAAATTGTACTGAAATATATTACTTAAGCGGTTCAGAATCAGTGGCTTTAATGGTCCAGGCTTCGCTTCCATACAACGCTACTGAGCACGTATACAACAATAGTTTTTTTTCATAAAAATAATATTCTGCAGTTTTCTGGTTGATTTTCATAATTTTCTTTTGTATTTTTCAAAAAACTTTAAAATATTCCCGTTAAAGAAATTCCCCAGTTTTAATGCTTGTGCTAAAAATGTGTGGCAAGAAAGTGTCAGCCTTTTAGCCGTGTTCCATCAAATGGTTTTCCGATTTACGTCAATTTTCTGTGCAATTTTCTATTTTTCTTGGTTCTACTTATACTTTAAGAAACATTACATATTCTATTTGACCTGCTTAAGGAGTCCGAAATTCTGCTAATTCTTTTTTCGTACAAATTTACCAACAAAAGTATAGCAAGTGTGATGTCCCAGAATAGTGTATCAACGTTTTCCCATGTTTTACATGAGAGCCTCGACAAGTTTGCGCAAAAGCCGGACTTACTGCGCTCCGAAAAGCGTAAAAATAAATAGTAGCCTACTATAGGTAGTACAGTTTTCATACTGACTCATGTTAAGCTATTGGTTTTACGAAATCTTAACTAGATTCCCAAGACAGTCGACTTTTCTGTCTGTAAGCTATTTCAAAAATGCGTTTTAGAAGACGCTATAAGCAAAATACTGGGAAACTTTGACTACCCAATTTTCTTCAGATATTAGGTTACTTGTATTAGGTTTACCCTATTTTCTTCAGATATTAGGTTATTTGTATATTAGGTTTATTGTATATTTTTTATATTTTTGCCAAATTGTAAAGAGCAAATTGTAAAGTGCAAAGAGCAAATAATGGGCAAAAAGAGTGCAAATCTGGTCCATGGAGTGAAAGAGTGCAATGAAAAAAAGGAGTGCATTTTACACGAAAAGTTTGCAGGTTGGCAACCCTGCGTGAAACCATTTGACATGATGTAATAAGGGCAAGAATAGAGTGGATGAGCCTTTCCTGGTTTCCTGGATGAAATTAACAATGCACAAAGTGGAGGGAGGGGGGCGTTGTTTTTGTGTGAAGAAGCTAAAATCAGAGCCTTTCATGGGAATGTATATTTTTGATGCTATTGATTTACCGACTTTTCCGAATTACGCGGGCCTTAAATGTTAGTTTGTCTTTCCCGACCTTTTTTCCGAATTAAACAGATATTCCGTATTACATGAAGAAACTTAAAGGTTTTCTAAACGAACCAATAGTTTTCCCAATGTGCACGGTAAAAAAAAAAACGTACTTTGACGTTGACAGCATTATTTCACGTTTGATCAGCGTACATTCTAGTTGTTGGATTAGCGTGAAAATACACTTTTTGAGTGTATAGGTACTTTTGCCGTATTTTTACATTCCTCAAATATATGTTTAAACTCGTTCAGTGTACTGGGAGGAGCTAATGACAATCAACTCTTGCGCTTATCAAATCTTGCGAAAATGGGTCATACCGCGGGGCATGACCGATGCAAAAATATCGTTAAAGGGGTTCCTGCGGGTTTTTGATCTATTGAGATTAAAAGCTAAAAAAACGAAGACCTATCACTTTCACTTGTTGTTGTGGACTTATTTCGGAAAGGTAAGTTCTTTTGATTTTTTTTTTTACTTTTATACAAGTCTTATGAACTTTGCAGATAGAATGGTAAATTTCTACTTTAGCTTCTTTTGGCTATCTTGGAAAGAGGTTAGGTTAGGAAAATGAAAGTTTCAGGGATGCGTCTACAGGCTAAAGAATGTACCGGGAAGGTGTTTTGAAGTATTTACCTCCACTCCTCCCTCTAGAGGGTCCTAACTTTTGATGACCTTTAAAAATCTGTGTGTTATAAAAGTGAAACCTTGTTAAATAAATCTTCTGCTTAAATAAAGTACAACAAAATTCTTTTCAGCTTCACAACTTTGCTCAATCCCAATTTATAAGGTTTTAAAGATATGCAAATATAATTCCTAAATTAAAAAAAAACATTGATACGGCTTAAAATTCTACTCAAATAACAGGAATTGTTACCTGTCATATAGGCAAATTTCAGGAGCCTCTAGAGGAAAAAAGAGTGGAGGTAGGTACTTCAAAATACTTTCCCGGGACATAATCTAGCCTGTAGACCTATCCCTGAAAGTTTCTTTTTTCTAGCTTAAGCCCTTTCCAAAATAGCTAAATGTAGCTAAAGTAGCATTTTACCAATAAAAATAAACAATGCTCTCAGTGATTCTAGGCGTTAACACCTCCCTGGAAAATACCCAGCGGGGTATAATATTCAACGGGGGGTATTTTCCGGGGGGGGGGGGGTAAACGCTAGTGACCACTCTCTATACAGTGGCGTCCATTTGTGAAATCAAAAGGGAAAGGGGATTCTTATCAGAAAACACTTTTATAATACACTACTAATATACATAAAAATTCTATAAAAAAGATTTTCGTGTTTCTTTCCATTTTTATACATGTTGTCAAATAGTAATTAGATAATATATTTATACGACTTCAAATAGATTGTAGGATTGTACTAATATAAATTAAGCAAATTAAGTGACATTTGGGTTTTGCGTTAGCTTCAAGAGGAGGTACGGGATAAAAGTCATATACAAAGGAGCGTTGGCCTTCGGGTCCCGGCTCCTTCCAATGTTAAATTTTCTGATAATCGAATCCGATATTTTACGGGTGGCACCTCATCTTCGCAGAGAAGTGTAACATAATGGAATTGTCTTTCTTTATTCTCTAAAAAAAAATCATGTGATTCAGAATTCAATCCTCCATTTGAGCGTATTAGCCACTTCCCCTGGAAGCTCCAGTCAGGAAATTAGAAAATTCTGGAATTTCCACATAGCATCCCACACTAACCGACGAAATTGCAAAAGTTTTCACATAGTTTAGTATATTAGAAGTATTCTAGTAGTTGAGTCAAAATTCAGAAATTCTTGTTCACTAAAAGTGTTTTCTGCACCTTCATCTGTATGTCAAATTTGAAACACGTGAAAGGTGTTTTGGCTTCTACAGCACTAATGGGAGCTGTTCTGTCTTTCTGTTTTAGCCTACCTGCCAAGAAAATGGCTGAAATACATTACATTGTTGACTTCTTTTTTTTTAGAATGAGCTTTAGCTTAGTTTAACAGGTTGGGTCACAAGTCACCATACAGAAATAAACTAACTATGTTTCTTTCAGAAACACTTTATTCATAGAACATGCTCTGTATGGTTATGAATATTTTGGATGTGCATTACAATATTTTGTCATACTCTTGATGAACATAAATGATCAAAACATGATCTGCTGCAAAAATATAAGCATTTATTCTATTTGCTTTATTACTTTGTCATTCATGTTTAAGTTTCTACTCAACAGAACATGATAGGAATATCAAGCTACAAATTAAGGACGTGATTCGCTATGGAACAGGGGGGGGGGGTGTGCACCTAGAATTTTCTAAAGCTATCTTTTCCAGTTTTGTATATTGTCAAACTTCATTGCAAATCTCATCTTGATGGAATCAAATTGCAGAACTTCATGGCAAATCCTAGTTTGTTCATTGGAACTTCACAGCCTGCGAGAATATACAGTTCATGTTAAACTGCATGCCAATCTGTTGGCATCTCGTCGTGCCATACCCAACTGCTATCAGGCATTCAGTTGGCACAACAAACTTGCTACTCATCTAGATTCCCACTCAGAAACGGGAAAGGCTGCTATTACACTAGTGCCTATTGAGACTGTAATCAGATTTCCCTGCAGTATAAGTTGCTGTCAATCAGAGTTTGTGAGGAGAGACCTTCTGTTTAGCCACCTCTACTCCAATATAAAAGATTCAGATGAAGTACCATGTCCTTTTAGAGGTTGTAGTAAGAAGTTCAAAGGACAGAGCTCCCTGCGGTCTCACATTTGCAGAGAACTAAAAAATAATAAGGCTTTAAACTACCTGAGCACTCCCCCTGACCATGATAAAGATTGTTTTGAAGAAAATAATGTTGCTTTAAACAATCTGAACACTCCTCCTGACCATGATAAAGATTGTGTTGAAGAAAATGAATCTTCTGAGCCACTAGACTCAGAAATGCTAGATTTGAACCAAGATGAAATAATGGGAGCTGGTTTAGCAGCTACAAATAAAACATCAGGATCGAGACAAACATCCTCAGGGGACTCGGGTATCCGTGATATGGAGCCTAGAAGGCAAGCACTTTCAGATGGGCTTGCTTTGCTTCTCCTTCGATTAGAATCAGAGAAACATGTAGCTGCCTCAACTGTTAGTTTTATTATTGAGAACTTTTGGCTTCTCTTCACTGAGTTTCGTGAAATTGTTGCAGAAGAACTTAAAGAACGTGTTGCTAAATGCATCTCTTCTGTTTTTCAGCCAGATTTGCTTAAGAAAATATGTGATGAAATTGACTGTGATTATATGCAGGATTCTTTGCTGCTTGTTACAGACCCTGCCACTGGATCACTGATATCTCAGTACATGAGAGACCAGTATTTTACAAGTTGCGGTTCTGTGGTACCTGAGCAAGTCTTTATCGGACTTGATAAGTAAGGAAATAGAAGATTTGTTCAAGTAGTTTCAGTTGCAGCCACCTTGGAGAATCTTTTCAAACATAGAGGACTTCTTGGATTTCTGATGGATTGGTATCATCCTTCAGCAAAAGGTGTATATAGAGACTTCTATGATAGTAACCGTTTTGCTTCTTTATATGCTTCTTATCCAGACGTGAAGAAAACCTAACATGTTAGGTTTTCTCCTTCGCGCGATTTCCGCTTTAGGCAGGTTTCACTGTACATGAATAACACTTTATAAAGATAATTAGCAGTAAGTTCATCGTGGATGATTTCTGGCTCTTCATTCTCGGTGCGAACAAACAGCTCCTCCCACAAACTCTTTCATTAGCGCGTACAAACAGCTCCTCTCATTTGATCTGCCATCAGCGGTCCAATTACCCTGGAACACGTATTTTGGCAGAAACTCTCTCAAAATCCCTTTGTAACCAACTCGAGACTTCGAAACCTACTTGTAATTCCTAAAAAAATCTAATAATAACATTGCACTACTAATTACCGATTTTCATAAATGTATTGGAATAAATTAATTTAAAATTAGTTTCTTTAAAATTTAGTGTTCCAACGTTGAAGCCAAGTTTCGCGTTCAAGAGAAATCTGACTTGTCTACCTGTGAAAACATCTAATGTCGCTTATGTTTTTACGTTCTCCGGAGCACTCACACCTCCGTCCGGGTTTTTATAATGGGTGAGATAGGGGACGATTATTGTGTCCAAGATTTATATACTGTGATGAATAATGGAGATCGCTGTATCGATGGCGAAAGAATGAAAAGACTATGGACCGGAAACTAATGGTTCTTCCACACTAGGCCTTAGAAACCTTCAAAAGAGCATTACTCAATACTTTACGTTATCTTGATCAATCTGACGGAGCAAATTTTGTCCGAACTCTAGTTACGGAGTAGACTCTAGTTCTACTTAAAATTTTACGTTATGTCAGTTTATGTCACCGGACTAGAAATTCAATAATCAATAGGCACGACAAAGTTGAATTTCTGATAAGCAGCTAAGGCATTTTAAAATAATTAGTAAGTTTTTCGTAGAAATTTGTTCAATTGATTAGAGCTTGAATCTTTCTCCATTCTGCATTTTAAATTCTTGAATACTTTACTTATGGCGATTGTCACGATTTTAGATGATGACTAATAGTATTATAAATTTTCACATTAACCTGGCGTGAACGGACTTAGTTAGGTGTTAAAGCTTATGTTTAAAGTAACATAACCGCCTATCATCGTAAAACTACGTACGTAGTGTGGAAGCCGATTAAAACAAGACATTACCCTGGTTATGTTCATTCCTCTGACTTTCTTTTGCTTAACCATTTATTCTTTTTCTTCTTCAAAATACTAAAAAAAAATTACTATAAGCGAAACAAAAGCGAGTTAGTTTGTATTGTATTGATAACATTTATATTGACAAATATTCAGCATTTGGCTTCTAAGCAAACTTCGACATAGTATGGATTTCTGAGAGCTTCTTTAGTCATATCCTTCAACATGATGTACCTCGGTAGAATCGGAAAAACTTTGGATGTTTCGTAACTCTCCTGAAAAACAGAATTATATTGACAGAAAAAAAGTTTGTGCCAGTGTTTTTGAATGTTTGGAATAAAGAGTTAGAATTAATTTTCAAGAGACACAATATTATGAATGAATGAATGAATTTTATTAATAACCTGTCTTACAATAAACAGAAAAAGACAGAGCACGAACTAGAAAAGAAAGAAAAAGCAAAAACTGGCAAGAAAAACAAATACAAACAGAAAGAACTACATAATAACATAACTATTTGAGAAGGTGGGCCCACTCGTGATCCAGGAGCTCTAGTTTTATCACGTAATTCTGAATTATCTCCTCCACGGCACTCAGAGGCTCAACAATTCCATATTTCACAGCAATTTGGCGGTTTCTAACAAAAGGCGGCACTTGAAGAAGATATCGGGCATACTTGAAAAATACCGACCTTATGTCTTTCTTGTTTCGTGCACTCAGGAGCTTCCAAAAAGGAGACAGGTACTAGACATGAGGCAAAGCTACTGCATTATAAAGACGAGCCAAATATTTACGGCTTGAATTGCGACGGCTAGTGACATCACCCACATAGGCAATGCGCACTTTTTTAGAAAGGTGTTCAATAAGTAAAGATTGGGTCTCTCGAAGATTACGACCAATCGGGAGGCCAAGGTACGTAATGTGACTAGACGGTGTTACGGTAATTCCACCAAGCCTGACTGTAGCATTATCTTCAGGGCAATTAAAAAACAAAACAGCGGACTTTTCTACATTAAACTGCAAACCAATATCAGCATAACTTTTTTCAAGACGCGAGAAATTATTTTCTAATGAAGAAAGCAACCGAGACAGGTTTAAAAGATCATCTGAAAAACCCAGAAGTGACAAGTCAATATGCTTGCAAATATAACTCGGAGAGATAACCTGTTGTGCATCATTAACACTGTTATTATACAAAGTAGGAGATGTTATAGCCCCTTGCTTAATTCCCTTATGTACGGATATCTCCCCACTAAGCTCACCATCTTGCAAACGAACACGAAGCTTGAGGTTCCTATACATATCACGTAGTGACCTTACAATAGAAGAACGCACGCCTCGCTTACACAGCTCAACCAAAATCTGGGCATGAATCCCAGAGTCAAAAGCTCTCCTGACATCATACTGACCTAAGATCAAAGTTTCTCGCGAGAGATGAGCATCAAGTAATATGTTAGCAAGAAGATAAAGTACATGGGTGCACCCGAGGGCTTTTCGAAAACCAAACTGGTGTGGAGGCATCTCACACTTATCATAAATCTCATCAAACAAAACAATCTCGAATAGTTTACAAAATACTGAAGATATCGTTACTGGCCGATACGAAGAAGGCTGTTCGGCTGGCTTCCCCTTCTTTAATATTGGTATAACCATACCCAGACTAAAGCAACTCGGGACTATCCCTTGTGTCAAAATCATCTGAAACAGGAGGGCAATATGATGGTAAAGAACATAACCTCCTAAAGAAATATGTAGAGCACAAATACTATCGCAGCCTTTTGAGTATACCTTTTTCAGCTTTTTAACGGCCTGGCAAATTGTGACCGGTGACACTGAGAAATCGTCAAAGGTGTCGGTAAGCATAGAAGTCAGCTCATTCTCGTAATTAGACTACAGACCTGGATCAGGCGCTTTGAACTCGGACTCAAAGTAAGCACTCCACTGATTAGCAGAAATATTAGACGTAGGCTTGGCTTCTTCAGGCTTAGACCGAAGCGACCAAATAAGGTTCGGATTCTTACTGAGCTTTTGCACAAAATTTTCTTTGAGGGTTGCACGGTGGGCATCTAACGCTTTATTGAACTTTCGTTTAGTATGGATTCGAATCTCGTTCACTATTCCACTTCGTGGCTTCCCGCTATCATGCCAAACTTTCAGCCATAGCTTCGCCGACGCACAAGCCGCCGCTAGCTCCGGATTTCTAGACCACCCTTTCACCTGTGATCTATTACGGATACGCTTCAGAGGAACTGCTACACTCTCCGCGATACTCAGAGCATGCGATATTTCTGCACAGTACATGTTTATCTGCAGACGTATTTCACTTTCACTGCAATACGAGTTTGTATTTCTCTGCAGCAGATGGAAGGGAACTTTTATTTTACTCAGGATATCCCCAGAAGTAGCCGCAAAGAGATCATTCGACACTTGTTTCCAGTCACTGTATACTCTCCATTGGGATTTGCACGGACCCGACAACTTTGGACAGTCCAGTGTTATTGACAATGACAAAGGCAAATGGTCAGAGTAAGAACCATCAGCTGCAACTTTTACTTCGTCACTCACCGGAAAGTTCGTTAACACATGGTCAAGATTTGAGACGGTGTTGGCAACACTGATAAATGTGTAAGCTTTTCCTTATCAACGACATTTAACTGATCAGGAAGGGAACCTATAACGATTTGAGTCCTTTCAGATTCGGTATTAAGTAGGTCACAGTTGAAGTCCCCTATTAATAGAACTTTTGTATTCCCAGGAATTTGAGCCTTCACGAAACGGCTTAACTGAGTAAATGCACCCGTGAACTTTCTGTCCGAGAGGCTAGATCTATAATTAGTAGGAAGATATACGTTTATTATCACAGTATCGCGAACTTTAACAGCGAGGAAGTGTTTACTTGATGCTAAAAGTTCAGCCTGAAGAGACTTTCTCACCAAAGTGGCTAAACCACCAGATGGCCGACCTCTGGATTTCACATTATGTCAGGTGTCAAGTATATAGTGACATATCCACCAGAAAAAAACAGATAATCTTGTGACTAAAAAAGTTTTGTTCTTTTTACTGGCTTAGAATTCAATGTAGGAAAACCAATCAGGCCTCATAAAGGTGGGGTAATTTGGCATATTGTGAAAAAGGGAATAATGTGATTGGCTTACAAAAATAAGCCAGAGTCGTAAACAAATGAAAGTAAAGCACACCTTCTATAACAAGACTATAGGAAATTAGTTTCTCTTTTTATCTTTGTATTAACCCTATACCAGGGAATGGGCCGTTTGGCAGGAATCCGGTGAATCAAAAACTATTATGTTGAAACGGCTCAGAATGAGCTGCGTTTGTATACCGGGAAACCAGAAGCCATTATTACTTCTATATACTACATTTTATTGCATAGATAGCACCAAATCCATTTGGTGGAAAATCCTTGAAAAACAGATGAACTAATCCATTGATAAATTATCAGTTAGTTAATGCCTCAGATCTAAGGATGGTATACTGTTCTGGTTTGACATGTTCTTCAAAATAAGCTTCATTAGAACGGTCTCAAGCCTGGCAAAAGTTTTGGCAGATAGAGTTTTAGTATTGTGTCAGACCCAGCACAAGTCGTGGTGAACAAATCTTATGGCACTGTTACCAAATATTTGGCTTGACACGACACAGCCATAAATTCAAAATCGGGCTGATAGCAGCATTTGTTTTCTAGTGAAAATGCTGCGAAGGTACAATTTTTTTCTTTAGATAAACCCGATTTTAAAAATATGGTTATTAGATTAACTCGGCCCATAGCCATCTAAAAAATTGCACAAATAGCGCTGGTGAGCTCCATTTGGCAGGATTGATTCCTTGTATTACTTTGGATAAATTGCAAATGAGAAAACACTTTTCTTCTCATTGTCTTATAAAATACTAAGAGCAACAATACTAACTCACGCAGCTGGAAACCACCAGGGAATTTATTTTTTCGTATGTTCATTTGCTATGAAAATAATATTAATTCCTGTTACTCAACTTTGCCACAACTTGTGAAAAGCCCTAGCTTTACAATCACATGTATCCCTTTTTAGACAGGCACATTTTAGCCCAAATAAACGAAAAATGGAAGAAAATCAGTCAGCAGATATTGAATATGCCCGAGCCACCAGTGGCGAAGCAGGGGGGGAGGGCATACGCTGTCTGCAGTCGCATTCCAAACCAAACGGTTAACGTATATGGTAAACACAATAGCTCCCATCATTGTCTCTTAGCGGATAGTATTAGAAAATAATAATTTTCCGTACAAACAATCTGCACTTCTCCTACGTTTAAAAAAGGAGCTTGACCATGAAACCCTGTGACAAAACCCTAACATAAACACCTATTTTTTAAAATATGGTTTAAACCAGATTTCCTATTTTGATCCTTTAAATTCCTTGGGAAAGTTAATAAACCTCGTTGATACATCGTTGATTTTATTTTATTTCTTGTTTATTACTCATTCCAAAGAAAAAGATGAAAACAATAAGAAAAACCCATTCCTGGGGAACCTAGTTTTCATGAATAGCGAAGAAGCATTTTAAAAGCTTCACAAGAAATTGAATTTCAGACTATTGTAAGTAATGTGAATCCCCTTGATCTTAATGAAATAACATGGCAAAGAAAGGCATAGTACTATGAAAATTGAATTAAGAAATTGTTTTACTTAAGAGTTAATTTTCAACGGTTTAAGAAGCAAGTCTTGCGATTTCTATTTTTCTACATTGCCCCAAAAAATCAATTTTACACTAGCCTGTAAGTGTGAAATACCTCAGTATTGATAAATAATGGTGATCGATGGTGATGCATAAGCCCCTTCTATGTTTTGTTGACCTCGGGGCGATTTTCATAATAGGTGAAAAACCCGTTTTGCCTTTACTTGTAATATCCACCCGAATACAGAAAATTATGAAATCCAGGAAAGTATCCAGGATTTCTGTTTAGGAGGGGGGGGAGGTATTTTTGTTCGAGAGGGGAGGGTACCAAGAATTTAACAACGCAACAAAACGTTTTTCATGAATTTTTGGTATTTTGTACGAATCAACAAAAATTTGGGGGGGGGGGTTAAGACCGGGTAATTCCGTGGATGCGGCGCTGATAAAATCATTAAGTATACCATAAAAAATGGAAGATTGTGATGAAGGGAAATTAGTGTTTTAATTTAACCGAACTTTGAAAAAGAATAGTTTTATTCCAACAATAGTATAAGTCCGAGTTTTTATTAGTTCACTCGTTCAGTAAGTTCATTTGTTCAGTTTTAACGTATTCGTCTGGTTTCATTTGATGGTCCTCTAGGCTTATTATTTCTTTCTCATAAACGCCGAATAAAATGAAAATGGGTGGGGTGGGCTACCTCAATATAATCTAATCCTGTGGTTCTCAATCTCTGGTACGTGCACCCCTTGGGGGTATGCAAAATATTTTATGGGGTACGTGGCCGGCCAACAAAAAATGAAACAACCCTTTAACTCTATGACTGGCAATGTTAGTTATATTTTAGCTAAAGTTTATTTAGTACCGGTAACTGAGAAGGGGTACCTAACATGTTTTGTGGGTAAAAAGGGGTACAGTGTCTTGAACAGTTTGAGAACCACTGATCTAAACCAAGATCTTTCACAGACAGGGGTTAAATCCACTACTATACTATATTATACTAAAATCCAATACCTAAATTATATTTGTAAAGTGATCAAACAAAAGAAAATGATAATATAGATTTAACAGCCGATCATTGATAAAACAAATACAAATGAGACACTAGGGTATTAGTTTGAAACTATTAAGGGATGCTTAAATTGTTGGTCTTTTTGATTAGTTGAGGTACACACACACAAAGGCAATGGTTTGGTTACTTAGTAAATCCCGCTTGGCTTGTAAACTATACGCATAACAAAATAAGAGATGGTTCCAATATAAGGGCAGCTCTTCATTATTTGAAGAAAACAAGAACGTATCCAGGATTTTTTTTCAGGGAGCGGGGGTACAAATTAAAAAAAAAATGTATACATTTTTTTATTTTCATTTTTGTCATGTTTTTACGAGATGGAAAAACATTTCAGAGGGGTGGGGGGTCAAACCCCCAAGCCCCGCCCGTTGGGTACGGCCTTGGCAGAAAATATCTATTGGAGAGATATAAACATATTATCTGTTGTTTAGGTTATCAATTCTAAAATTTAATTCTTTGTATTATTTAGAAATCCCTCGTGTGCGGCAAGATAAACTTTATAGAAGTTATCTTTAAGTCATTTACCGTCATAGATTGTTTAGTGGGCGTTCACACGCTGGATTCGGTCTCAGACTGTCCAAGTTTCCTGCTCAGAATGGTTGAAGTCCAGGGTATTTTCAGGAATAGGAAATTCACAATTATAATTGTCACCTAAATAGGTATTTTCAGTTCTGGAAACGTTGCTCGAAGTTCCTATTTTCAGCTTTCAACCATTCTGAGTGGGAAACATGGACAGAGTCTAAGACAGAATCCAGTGTCAAAACGCCCACTTAAGTAACTAGCTCGTTTCCAGTAGAAGTTAGATATTCATATGTTTTTCCGGTTAGAGGGATAAGTAAGGTTGAGTTTGAAAAAAAAATATAACCCAAAAATAGTAGGAGTGGATTTCCTGTTTTGTTGTTTTTTTTTTAGTTTTTTTCCATACCTTCGTTTTTATGTTTTTTTGTACCCCCTTTCTCTACTGTTTGAATATATTATGTCATAATCCATCGTGTATAATAAACAACAACTTAATCTGGTATATAAACCCAACTTAAATTTCTTCCACATGTAAAGTTTCTGTGTTTACTTCTCTGTAAAGTGAGACTTCTTCTCTTTGGAGTCTTATGGTAGCGTTGGCCTATTATCTGGGTTCTACCGGTGGAGGATGTCTAGAGTCTCTAACCATCACATAGTTTATGTTTAGAGTATAAAATGTTTATTTATACATATAATACAGTGAATGTATGTATGGCGAGGACAGATACAGAATTCATACTGACTCAAATAATCTAAATTGGTAACTTATATTCAGCACAATATGCAGATACACATCCGGGCATTTGACAGAACTGTTCTATTTTAATCTGTCAACTTCCAGGAATTACAGCAAATATTCAGAATTAATTTAGTTATCAAAGAAATGGGATTTTAACTAGGAAATGAACCTTTTGACATATACTTAGAATTTTAATTATTGGTTTTAACCAAGAAAAACCTATTTCCAAAGTTTACAGATTTTCCCCGGGGTTTTCAAAATCTTTTTTTTTCCAAAAAAAAAACGATTTTCTATCCTCAAACAAAGGTACACTTAACAAGAACATAAAATAAAATACTGACACTAAAACTGAATCAACAAGACACAAGATATTATATTTTTCAAATTGGCACTTTCATTTCACTTTATATTGTCATGCTAAGTTCGCCTAAAAGTCGCATAGCTACACCTAATAGGAAAATTTGCACATCGTCAGAATATCTTTTAAAAGAACTTAAATTTGAACAGAACACTTAAACAAAAAGGATAATCTTCAACTGAAACACAATGAGATTTTCCTGTACTTTCCTTTTACCCAAAGCTTTAATTCTTTCTTTTTCCAAATTATTCGGTTCTTTTACTATTTATAAGATATCAAAAGGAAGTAAATACATCATTTAAGAAAGGTTGGTCAAACATCTGTCGCTTGTCATTTTTATCTTTCTATTTTTCCTATTTCAAAGAAAGCATTTCTCCTGTCCAGTTAATCAGCATAAAAACTAGCTACATCCTCATTTTGACATCAATTCCCAACACCGTTTATACTACAATAACATACTAATCTCTATAATCATCTTACTCTACTTATCTTAATAATTGTTTCAATACTCTCTATAATAAGCTATCCTCAAACTATGTCCCCTTCTCGAAAAACTGGTTGTTCTACAGCGTTTTTATTATATTGTACTCTTTCTCTGTCTTCCTATCATAAGCCAGTTTTATTGCCGAATCTACTAGGACACTTGGCAAGACTATTTTAGCTGTTCTAGGGTGCCCTTTGTCCTTGCCAACGCCTCCTAGCGGATAAAAATAAAGAACACCTTCCTTCAGAAACAGGCCGTCAAAAATTTTCAACAGCCAAGACACAAAATTGTTACCTGTCACTCCCCCTGGCACGGAACTCTTTTCCGCCCTGTCGACTTCTGGCACGGAACTCTTTTCCGCCCTGTCGACTATTTTTCT
>JAQQPU010000105.1:0-12529 GCA_029168905.1 Artemia sp. Kazakhstan ARC1039 | reverse complement strand
CGTTTCCTTGAAAAAAAAGGCAAAAATTTAGCATGAAAAAAAAAAAATGCATTTTGGGTTTGGAAAATAATTCAGTTTATGTTAGGCATTTAAAGTAGTGTAAAACATTTTTTTTTCAATTAAATAAATATTTATATTTTCCTTTATTATCAAAATAAAATACTCATTGTTACAAATTTCGATTTTTTAGATTGATTTTCAGCTCTTAAACTAAGGTAAGCAGCATAGATTCTAAATTGTTTTGGTTCTTCTTCTAAAGACTAAAAGCATCATTAGGCGAGCCCTACTCCCTATCTATGTACCCCATCCTTCCTGTCTGAGTATCTTGTAAAAGAAAACTTAAACCAACCATTTTGTGAATTAAAAACAAAAAAAATGCCAATTAGAATTTTTATCCACGCACTTATCGAAGACGAAAGAAGTCGTAATAGATTCTAAATTGTTTTGGTTCTTCTTCTTCTAAAGACTAAAAGCATCATTAGGCTACTATGATCTAAAAATATCACTGAAATATATTTTCCAGCAGTACATGGTAGCGAACTATAAGTAAGGAACAAACCGAAACTCTAAAAGGGAAGCTTTTGTAACAATTAATACATTAAAAGAATTAACATTTTATTCTAACCCCAAATTACCGATCAGGTTTCAAAAACATCCCTAAAAAGGTTAACTGATCTTGATAAAAATCACACCGTAAATGCAGACTGGCCTGGAAGTATTTTCAAAAACATCCCTAAAAAAAGCCGCTGATCTTGATAAAAAGGAAGCTTTTGTAACAATTAATACATTAAAAGAATCAACATTTTATTCTAATCCCAAATTACCGATCGAAAGCTAAGCACTTTTTTCAAAAACATCTCTAAAAAGGCCCACTGATCTTGATAAAAATCGCACCGTAAATTTCAGCCTATAAGAGAACTATTTAGAGGTTTCAGCTCCTAAAAACAATAGGCTTCTAAGTGCATAAGTACCCTTAGTTCTAGTGTCTGTCTTAAGTAGTCAAAACTTTTTAAAAGAGGTAACCACACAGTGTAAGGAAAGAATTTCTTCCTTAACTTAATGACAAGACAATTTCTTTTTATTATAATAATGAGAAAATTTTTACTCACCAGAAATTGCTTAGAATTATCCATTTTCTATGTAAATGTTTACAAAAAATGTCTGTAGTGTTAAGTTGAATAAACTATTCAGAAGTGTTGAACAATCTATTTTGAAACCTGAATATATACAAAAAATAATTGAATATATTGGCAGCTAAAAAAGACACACCGGTTTTGATTTATCACTAAAAAAAGACATTGAACTTTGAAATTGCATAAATCTCTTGACAAAGAAAGAGTGTAATGACCAGTAAAATAGGACTACCTACCAGAAAAACCTGTTTGGTACGGGGGCGCAAGCAAATTCATTAGAAGGACTATACTACCAAGTTTCCAGAGTCACACCGCTGACCACCGTTCAAACCAAATAATTTGTAACCCCAGGGCTCAAACCCCTGCCCTTACGGACGCAGAATTGTGCATACGGCACATCAACCACTCGGATAGTACAGTTCAAGTTTGCTTGTTTGCTGAGCTTGTTTTTTTTTTTATTCTTCTCTTTCATTTACCTCATTTCATTTCGTAATCATTTAACTCATAATGTGAAACTATGTTTTCACTTCTTCAGTGAATATCTGATTGTGATCTTTTTCTTAAGCAAGGCCATGTATATACCTCATTAAAATATTGAAATTCAGGTCTTAAAGTACCAGGGCACAGACAAAATGTATGTAATACAGACGTCCAAGTTATATAATTTGATGGCACTAATCCATTTGGTGCTTGTGCACGCCTATCTTCCGATTCTCAGGCTTCTAGCACGCACCAATTTCATCATACATAGACTAAAGACCTCCTGATACCCGACCCTTTTTTTTAACATTGTTAGATAGGGCACATAAGCTTTTTGTCTGGGAACCATGACTACCAAACATTACAATCATGCCAAAAGAAAAGGATGTAGCTCAAGTTTTCGTGATTTTACAGAAGAATTAGAATGTAGTTTTATGCTTTTGATAAGAAATGTCGTTCATTGAATGGTTTTAATAAGAACAGCCTTTAAGTATTATTTTTAGTTCAATTTTTATTTTAAATTTTAGTTGAAATCATATTTTTAGTACAATTTGACATATGTATGTATTTCCAAAAAAGCTATCGGGCCAAATGAGAAAAAAAAGAGAACATTGGCATAGCAAAACCAACAAAAAAGACAAATAAATTAAAAAGAAAAACGTACTTATATATAAATCTTTAGCGATGTATCAGCCCTTCATCAACATACTTAGCCAAATTCCTCAATGTCATTTTAACTCGTGATCCTACAATCCCTTCCATCCATCTTCTATCTGCCAACACTAACGAAAAACACTCATTTATCAGATCCACCAATTCCTTACAAGTCCCCAAAGAATGAACAATACCTTCATCATCTTCACACATCGGACAAGGGACTGGGTTAACACTCTGACCCCTAAATTTCCTCTCCCTTTCCCCAATGTCAATCGACCGCCCCCTTAAATTCAAAATCCATTTTATTTCTTCCCCTTTCAACCCCAACTTAAAATAAACTTCTTCCCGCCGCGTGTCCTTCACTGAACTATACAGACTCAGAGATCTCGAGGCCTCCTTCCGAGCCTGCCACTGCTGTATTCCTTGCTCGTGTAACCTTTCTCTTACCTTATCAACCACTGTATCCGAATTCGATCCCTGACCTTCATTCCAAAAATACGAATATCCTACTTCATTTAAAAATTTCTTAATTTCTTGCTGCCCCCTCCCCTACTTCTATCTTACTCCTCCAACAAACTAAAATATGCTTCTTTCGCTAGCCTATTTTTACTTCTTAAAATTTTTACCCAAAACTTTACCATTCTTATTAATCTACTTTTTTCTTAGCCTACTTAGTCCTAAATGCCCCTCCAGTACAACACTGTGAGTAGATTTATGGGCCCTAAAAATTCTCTTAAAATAATTTCTTTGCATACTCTCCAACTCCTCACTTTCTCTAAAACCCCACAGTTCACACCCGTAATGCATAACCGGGAGGAGTTTAGTACTAAATAAATATTTATGCATTTCTAAATCCCTAATCTTTTTAACCTCACTTTTTTAAATTGAATTCATATACATATTTCCCTTTTGTACTCTATGCTTAACCTCCTGTGCATACTTACCATTCCAAAAAAACTTACCTCCTAAATAGACGAATTCTTTTTTAAAATCTGTAAAATCACCTTTAAGTCTAAATTCATCATCTTTCCTTAATTTTCCACCTTTCCTAAAAACTACAATTACCCTTTTCTTGTTATTTAATTTTAATCCATTCATATCCAAATATTCCTCCATTATGTTTAATAATGTTTGCATTTCTTTTGCTGATTATGCTATGAGAGCAATATCATCAGCAAACAAAAGTATGCATATTTTTGAAACACTTATCAGTAGTTCCGGGGCTCATTTCCCCCTGAAGAATTCAACTATATCATTAATATACACGTTGAACAAAATCGGTGACAGTGGGCATCCCTGTTTTAAACCTATTGGTGTCAAAATTCTCCCGGATACCTTACCTAGTAGTCCCGGATACCTTACATATGTAGTGAGTCTAAACTCCTTTCTGAAAACAGGCAAAATATTCATGTAAGAAATATTTCCTAAGAATTAACCTGTTTTTTTCAGCTTCTAATACAATTTTCAAAATGAGTGTACCGTACCAGCTAAGCGATCTATTCTTTCTCTCCTCCTTCCCTCCTCTTCCGCTAATTTTGCTGATGTTTTAACTCCTTCTCCTGGTTTCTGAGATTTTTCCAAGGCTATGCACACTCGAAGAACATAAGTAGGCACAGGTTCTTGTTTTTCTTGTTTAGGTGTATCTACTAGTAACCAATATTGTGCTTCTAGCCGAACTACCTCCTAGATTAAACGAAACAATATTATGGATCATGGAATATAAATTTGATTATTAAGTAAGTAAGAATAAATTGTAATTCGCGAACACTACTGACTTCCAGCAGAGAATTTCAATACATATTTTAATCAGATTTATGAGTTTGTCTTAGGGGAGAGAATTGATTATTCAAAAGTACTTGAAAAAGTTGAGTTTTACGATTTCCAATTGTCTAGTAGACAATTACGCAAGGTATTCTCACCTTATGCGATGATAAAAAATCAAAGAAAGAAAACACAATGTCCCTCACAAAGGACACTAGCTTTACTTAGTTTATACCTGTGTAAGTTTATCTCAAATCGTCGATGTTATAGGGTCTAGTAATTTGATGAGAGGAGCTCTGTCGTAAATCCCTGTGTCTCGACAAAGACCAACCGCATTGTTTTAGAGAGATTGTCATGATAAAACGGGAAACTTTTTTCTGTGCGTGATATTTTTACAAGTAATAATTCGTGATTGTTGTAGGACAGTAGTAAGGGTGTACGCACTTTCACGCCTACAAGAATATACACTATAGTTTAACGTGCACATTGTAAAAAGCGATCAATCCTTTACCTATAAAGTGGTCAAACACGTTTTGAAACTATAGTCGAGATTGTATAACACAATCAGACTGGTTTTTGCGATTGATTGAAAGTACAAATGGAATTGCACAAGAATATACAGTAGAGTTTGACATGCACATTGCAAAAAGCGAGCAAAACCTATAAAGTGGTCAAACACGTTTTGAGAGTATAGTCGAGATTGTATAACACAACCAGACTGGTTTTTGAGGCAACACCCATTTTTATGGGCCAATCAGGGACATCGGAGGTTACTCCATATACGATAACTTGATTGGTGATTGGATTCGAATAAAAGGAGTGATTTTCATTGCAAATCATATTAGTAAGAGAATTGAATTCAGAGAGAATAGTTTATTTGAGAGGATATTAGTAGAGAAAATGAGTGGAGCATTTACACTATTGGAGATTGATGGTGGAGCCGGCAGCAGCAAAGATATACAAGTACCAAATGTGGCTGTGGAAATAACAGGAGGCTGTAGACTATGCCTTGAATGGGAT
Organism: Artemia sp. Kazakhstan ARC1039; assembly: GCA_029168905.1. Classification (NCBI taxonomy): domain Eukaryota; kingdom Metazoa; phylum Arthropoda; class Branchiopoda; order Anostraca; family Artemiidae; genus Artemia; species Artemia sp. Kazakhstan ARC1039. The sequence goes on along the minus strand of JAQQPU010000105.1, from coordinate 7,478 downwards.
GATACGTATGCTAGATACGTGATATTATTAAGCAAACTTAAAATGGAGGAGCAATTATGTTTTGCTGTGAAACTGAATATTGTGCATATAAATAGACTTCAGGCAGCATTAGATGCGCTAGTGAAATATATTGATGAGAACAAATTGAATCAGTGATTATTATTGTTGTAATTATGCTCAATAGAATTGTTTCTAAATCAAAGGTATTTTTCTTTGTATAGTAGACTAGCGTATATTTGTAGAGTAGAAAAAAAATTCTGGTTAGTCTGAAGTTGGTTGTGAGAGTGTTAGGACTTTAAAAAGTAGATAGATTTGAGAAAGAGCGAATCACGGGGAATCTAGTGCTTATGGAAAAACGTTTGATTCTAGATGATGATTTTCTAGAGCTGTCTTTTCAAAGGAAGATATTTTCTCAGGGAATGCTTGTCGATATAATGAAAACTGATTCTCCATTATTAGACTTTTGCATGAAGCTTTTACGTTGTGGTCCAAATGCATTTACACAATTTATTGATATATTAATCACGACAAGGCAAAATGATATTGCGGATATGCTTTTAAACACTAGTTTAGAAATTTAGGACTTTTTTCATGAGAAAGATGGTGTTCAAAGGATGATTTACTCCTCTATCTCTCTCTATCCCAGTCAATTTGTTGTTGTTGGTAGCTCAGTTTCATTGTGGCAGTGAGAGTGGCAACACATGAAAAAATGTTCCATACATGTCCACTATGCATGTACACACTGGGCAGCGGGTCATCATGTGAGAATTGCACAATGATTGATGAGTATGATGAAAAGTGTAGATTATGCAACCCGTGTAAATTGCATAGAGGATATGCTGTACAAATTAAAGGTTGTAAATCCTGTCTTGAAGAGGTGTGTGACTCTCATCCTAGAGGGCACCTATGCTCGAATTGCCACTATGATAAATGTAATCAGTGGGAGAATACATATTCTGGTACGATTGGAAAGAACCTTAAGCGTGATTTTAGTTTATTGCTACGAGATTGGTATCGTCGTGGTTTTAGATTGTTCTGGGAGGAGGAGCCGGGTCAACGATTCAACTGTTGGAACAACAAAAGAATATGGTTTCTACGTCAAAGTTGTGAGCACAATGGGTATTATGATTATAAGCCCACTGATTTTTATTTGGCTGTGATGGAATGTGATTCGCCACTTGAGGACACTGTTTGTGATATTGCTTCAAACAAGCAAATTGAAACATGTGAATTCTACAGAATGAATGAGAATAGCATCATTGACTATACAAAGAGATATGACAAGAGTGAAGTTACACTCTACTGTAGAAAATGTGACCCTGACGTTGCAACACATCAGGATCAGTATACTGTGAATTTTAGATAATCTACCTGCATTAGTTGTTCTCGACAAATACCTAGTAGAAGAGGAAATCTAAAGAGTAGAAAAGTCGTTTTTATCATGTATATACATTTTTTTATTAATAAACAATTTCACATACATTTTTAGAACATTTTATTCGTAGAGCACTAAAATCAATATTAAACACGCTTGTAAGTATATTTTCCACTAGAAAGTCGTTCAATCGAGGGAAGTCAACGTAGATATCGAGAAACTGCTTGTAGGTATAGCCACGACATCTGAACATGAAAAAGAGTAGTGCCTGAAAGCCACATGTCTTAGTCGTTAAATCCAGTACTCTTCGTTGATTTTGAATAATAGTTTCCCCACTGATGCCAATAAAGTTACTGATGTATGGGGTGTAAAATTTATATGATAGGCCAAGAGGATCAAGAAATTCCATATTCTTCGCGGTTTGAAAGATGCATAGCCAATGGCCTGTCTTCAAAGTCGATGGACTGCTATTAACAATGATTAGGGTATTGTTAACACTTGGAATTTTTTCAATGAAGTCCGATGGTATGCAATAGGACTTGTACTGGGACATGTATGGATCCATACTCAATACGTTGATTATTTGGTTTGTGTTCATGGTGCTAGGTGTAGTAGAACACTCCCGTCGGGTGTGATTTCCCAATAGGTTTCAAATTGACTCAATGATGTTAGCGTGATACTCTCAGTCAAAGCATCGGCAAATGTACGCTCTAAATGTACATTCCCTGTTCGTACTATGGTCATATACTGGGTCCCCGAAAAATCTAAAACAATTATGCCATGATTTTTTGAAAACATTGAATCGGTTATTCCATTTTCAAATAGTTGGTAGTCATGATCTAGGGATTGCATGGTCAACTCGTACAGAGTTCTATAGGATGCCCACTGATTACATTTATCATAGTGGCGATTCGAGCATAGGTGCCCTCTAGGACGAGAGTCACACCCCTCTTTAAGACAGGAATTACAACCTTTAATTTGTACAGCATATCCTCTATGCAATTTACGCGGGTTGCATAATCTACACTTTTCATCATACTCATCAATCATTGTGCAATTCTCACATGATGAGCAGCTGCCCAGTGTGTACATGCATAGTGGACATGTATGGAACATTTTTTCATGTGTTGACACTCTCACTGCCACAATGAAACTAAGCTACCAACAACAACAAATTGACTGGGATAGAGAGAGAGAGGAGTAAATCATCCTTTGAACACCATCTTTCTCATGAAAAAAAAGTCCTAAATTTCTAAACTAGTGTTTAAAAGCATATCCACAATATCATTTTGCCATGTCGTGATTAATATATCAATAAATTGTGTAAATGCATTTGGACCACAACGTAAAAGCTTCATGCAATAGTCTAATGATGGAGAATCAGTTTTCATTATATCGATAAGCATTCCCTGAGAAAATATCTTCCTTTGAATAGACAGCTCTAGAAAATCATCATCTAGAATCAAACGTTTTTCCATAAGCACTAGATTCCCCGTGATTCGCTCTTTCTCAAATCTATCCATTTTTTAGAGTCCTAACACTCTCACAATCAACTTCAGACTAACCAGAATTTCTTTTCTACTCTACAGATATACGCTAGTCTACTATAGAAAGAAAAATACCTTTGATTTAGAAACAATTTTATTGAGCATAATTACAACAATAACAATCACTGATTCAATTTGTTCTCATCAATATATTTCATTAGCGCATCTAAGGCTACCTGAAGTCTATTTATATGCACAATATTCAGTTTCGCAGCAAAACATAATTGCTCCTCCATTTTAAGTTTGCTTAATGATATCACGTATCTAGCATACATATCATCCCATTCAAGGCATAGTCTACAGCCTCTTGTTATTTCCAGAGCCACATTTGGTACTCGTATATCTTTGCTGCTGCCGGCTTCACCATCAATCTTCAATAGTGTAAATGCTCCACTCATTTTCTCTACTAATATCCTCTCAAATAAACTATTCTCTCTGAATTTAATTCTCTTACTAATATGATTTGCAATGAAAACCACTCCTTTTATTCGAATGCAATCACCAATCAAGTTATCGTATATGGAGTAACCTCCGATGTCTCTGATTGGCCCTTAAAAATGGGTGTTGCCTCAAAAACCAGTCTGGTTGTGTTATACAATCTCGACCATACTCTCAAAACGTGTTTGACCACTTTATAGGTTTTGCTCGCTTTTTGCAATGTGCATGTCAAACTGTATTGTATATTCTTGTGCAATTCCATGTGTACTTTCAATCAATACCAAAAACCAGTCTGATTGTGTTATACAATCTCGACTATAGTTTCAAAACGTGTTTGACCACTTTATAGGTAAAGTATTGCTCGCTTTTTACAATGTGTACGTCAAACTATAGTGTATATTCTTGTAGGCGTGAAAGTGCGTACAGCCTTACTACTTAGGACGACCTAACTGGAACTAGATTTATACCTCAGAGGCCCTTTGCCTCCACATTTCAGGCGGCTGGGCTTGAAGAGTCACAGTGTTGCCAATCACCTTATGCCAGGACTTGGGTCTAGGCATAACCAAGATTGGAACCTATATTAATATGTAAATATACTGCCATAGTAATCAAACAGATATTAATTATGGTTGTGGCGTTCACCATAACCTAGCACAGACTGGGCTATACTAAGCAAAAATCTAAAAACTAATTCAGGAATGGTACCTATTAATTCGATTAATTCTAATGATAAATTTATTGCGATAACTAATTTATAGGAATTCTAAAAATAGCCAGAAACTCCCAAAAAGTGGTTTTGGATCGAAATGAAGACTGAAATCGTGGAGTCTTCATAGCTGAAAGCCTTTTATATAGAATTTATCATCCCCGATCTTGTATGCTCTTGAACAAGATACGGAATCCCCCGTTTTTGAAAATCGCCCCCAATTTTGAAAAATAATTTTTTCGCTCGGAAAACAGTGTCGTGGCTTTTTATTTTATTCTTACTTTTTCTGTCGCTACTAATAGGATAATCCAACGTCATAGATATATTTTTAGGCCTCATTTGAAGGCTAAGTTTTATAACTACGCGCTTTGTGTAAGTAACAAAAAGATAACATGAAAATAATTGCAATATTTGACAAAAGTTGTGTTTTCATATACAAGATGTTACACAAACATTACTTGACGAGACAAGCTTATCCTTAGAAAAGTTGCTTGTGTAATGTATGATGTCGTATTTTATTGGTTCTGCTAAATGTGCTGTGATTAGTTCGTTAACAGTCTAGATTTTCAAAACGTGTTTTTAAATTTCGAGTTGGCCTAGAGCTCTTTCTTTACTTGTTTGCCCTCAAGGGGGAAACCGTGATCCAGATAAAAGAAAGCCGAAAGATTTTCCCTATGTGTGATATATAATATTTAATAATTTTTAATTTATAATCTTTTGTAGGGCGAACACAACTGGATCGAGGTTCAAGCCTCAAAGGCTCGTTGCTCCATACCAAAGGTGGCTGAGCTTGCAGAATAACACAACTAACCATCACCTTAAGCCTGGACCTTAGCAAAACCAGAATTTATGTAAAAGGTTTCAATCTAATCTCTTTAAACGAGGAATTATGTATGTTTGTATGTATTAATTGAAAATACTTTTTCCACAAAATAAGTTTTTTTAAAGTACAGAACTCCATTAAACCAAAATTGAACAAAAAATTCAAACGAATGTGCATTGTCATTTTAATATACAAATGCTGATATTTATTCCTTAAAATCTTAATTAATTTTGATTTTTTAAAGTTATAAAAGAGAAATCATTTAAAAGAATTTTTTTCAAATTATATTAAGGTAAAAATTATACTCTGGCTTATAGAAAGCATAGGGGGTTTTGAACCCTACTCATATTAATTTCTGCTGATTTTGAGTTTCACTCTATTATTTATTTCAATTTCGTTTTGTTCTGAGTTTGACTCTGTTATTTATTTTAATTTATGTTCGTTTTGGGTTTCATTTATTTATTTATGCTGATTTGTGATAGTTGTATGCTTGGTAGATTATTTGATTCTATTTTTGTTCATGTTTGGTTTAATGGAGTTCTTTACTCTTTAAAAAAAATTATTTTATAGAAAAATGATTTTTCAATTAATTTCTGTTCGTTTTATATTGACATAGGGATTTTCAGGGAAAAAGAAAATAATAGCAAGAATCTTTCCGGTTTTCCTTTAAGAATTTATAGTTTGGCCTGCTACTTACATGCTGGAGAAACTTTTTCAGTAATTTTTAACAACATACACTCTTTTGAAAATCATGACACAAATAGTAAAGTTTAATTTAGGCATATACACCCTCTAGTTGACCTGATAAATGAAAGTTAATACCATTCCCATAAAATTGTATCTAGGCCTATGCTCTTTCACAGTCTGGATGCAATTACACTGTTCTGATTTAGTAAAATATTAAGAGCAGAAATAGTATTAGAAGTAACCGCTAAAATTTGAACTTAATACCCTCTGTCGTTCTTGGTATATTGCTGACATGTCTTATTGGCAACCAGCATACAAACAGTGTGTTTCGATTTAATTTTAAAGCAACATTTAGTTTTCAAGCATAATGAACAAATTACATAACTGTGGGGAGTTGACCTACCCAATAACCCTAGAGATATAGCTACTAGACCATTCAGCTATACCGAACAAAATGACTGTCTTGAAATTTTTATGGGAAGTATTTTGAAAATTATGATCTGAAGAGTAGGGTGATTGCCCTCCAATCATTTTGACTCTTAAGAGGGCACTGTAAATTTTAAATTTCAATCAAATTAGCTCCTGTAAATATCAATGATATTACTAGTTACGATAGAGCATCATTGCCTATGTCCTTATATGCCCTATAGTGCTGATATGCCCTTTTGATACCTGCATGCATATAAGTTTTTTGTTTAATTGAAACACCTCCTAAATGTTCCCTAAAAGTTTCAACCTAGTGCCATTAGTATCGTTAGTTACAGTAACCGTAGAAGCAGCATTAAATGAATACGCACAGTGTCTTATGGCTAGCTCAAAATCCACAACCTATGAAGTCATGAAGGTGAAATTTTCAGAGAATATGTCTGTTGTACGGATGACAACATGCCATCCGTATGCAGGTTGTCAAAAGGGCATATCAGTAGTATTGATATAATATAAGAGACGGGGGTAATAGGAAATTACTGTGTACAATTAAAGAGAGCGCACAGGTAGGAAATTACTGTGTACAATTAAAGAGACGGGGGTAATAGGAAATAAATGTACAATTAAAGAGACGGGAGAAATAGGAAATTACTGTGTATAATTAAAGAGAGCGCACAGGTAGGAAATTACTGTGTATAATTAAAGGTACGAGACAGGTAGGAAATTACTGTGTACAATTAAAGGTAGCGGGGTAATAGGAAATTACTGTGTACAATTAAAGGATGCGCATAGTCCCCCCATATAGCTAAAATGGTAAGTAGCACACACTCCCCCCATATAGGTATAATACAAGGTAGCAGACAGTCCCCCCATATAGCTAAAATATTTATAAGTGCAGTGTCCCCCTATATAGCTATAACGCTAGAGAGCGGGGTGTCTTCCATATAGCTATAACAGTTTCAAGCGGACAATACTCCCACCAATACAAGCAGACAGTGTAATGACCGGAATTCAACTACCGTGAAAATTTGTGCTGATCTGTGTTCAAAGTGCGCGATTATTTCATGGTAGTGATTCGTTCACTCTGACATTGAGCGTGGATATAAAAAAAAGTTAAAAAAAAGTTAAAAAAAAGTTAAAAAAAAGTTAAAAAAAATTAAAAAAAGTTAAAAAAAGTTAAAAAAAATAAAAAAATAAAAACTCAGATTCCATGAACAAAATTAGTTTCAATATGTAGAAAAAAAATCAATGTACTTGTTTCACGAAGAGAAAAAATAAACATGCAACAAATTTCAGGAATAAAAAATCAGCACGCAACAAGTAAATTTTTTTTTCTAATATTTTTATCTGTAAAACTATAGCATGATTCTAAAAGACACAATTTCCTAAATATATAAAAAAAAGGTGTTTTATTGAAATAAAGGATAAAGATCTATATATTGTATCGTTTTTAATATTTTGACATCATCATCATCA
>JAQQPU010000104.1:130566-145941 GCA_029168905.1 Artemia sp. Kazakhstan ARC1039 | reverse complement strand
GGCCCTGGGGGGGGAGGGGTTGTGGAGGATGACCCCCCCCCCCAACCCTCAGTGCAAGGGTTGTAAGTTATGCCCTGAGGGCATATAGGGTTTTGTAGAAAGTTTTGTCATAGAAACTTCAAAAAGGGCTCATTTGATTGGAAATTGAAAGGGCTAGTGCCCTTTTTAATAGTCGAAAGTGAACGGAGGGCAACTAACCCCCTCTCACGCCCACCATTTCCCCAAACACATTCAATCAATGTTTTGAGATAGACGTTTTGTTCAATGTAGTTGAAAGTTCTGGAAATTATGTATTTGAGGATGACAAACCCCCGAGAGCCCCCAGGGCAAAGGTTGTAAGTTATGCCCTTGGGGCATATAAGGTTTTTATAGATATCGTTGTCGTAGACACTTCAAAAGGGGCTCATTCAATTGGAAACTGAGGGGACTAGTGCCCTTTTTAATAGTCGAAAGTGATTGGAGGGTAACTAACCCCCCTCTCATGCTCACCATTTCCCCAAACACATCCATTTTCAGATAGCCATTTTGTTCAATGTAGTTTGCATTTCTGAAAATTAGGTCTTTGAGGATGACACTCCGCCCAGAGCCCTCAGAGCTAAGGTTGTAAGTTATGCACTAAGGTTGTAAGGGAGCACATGAGTTTTTTATTGAAAACTTTGTCATAGAAACTTGAAAAAGGGCTTAGTTGATTGGAAATTCGAAGGGCTAGTGCCCTTTTAAATAGTCGAAAGTGATTGGAGGGCAACTGACCCCCCTCTCACGCCCACCATTTCCTCAAACACATCCAATCAAAATAGTTGAAAGTTTTGAAAATTAGGTCTTTGAAGATTACAACCCCCCCCCCCCACATCCCTCAGGGTAAGGGTTGTAAGTTATACAATGGGGGCATATAAGGTTTTTATAGAAAGAGTTGTTGTAGAAACTTCAAAAAGGGCTGATTCGATTGGAAATTGAAAGGGCTAATACCCTGTTTAGTAGTCGAAAATGGTTGAAGGCCAACTAACCCCCCTCTCACACCCACTATTTCCCCAAACACTTTAAATCAAAGTTTTGAGATGGCCATTTTGTTTAACGTAGTTTCATGTTCTGGAAATTAGGTCTTTGAGGATGCCACCCCCCCCCCCCCCCCCACAACCTTCAGGGAAAGGGTTGTAAGTTATGCCCTGGGGGCATATAAGGTTTTTATTATTGGGAATTGAGAGGGCTAGTGTCCTTATTAATAGTCAAAAGTGATCGTAAGACGAATGCCCCCCCCCCATACCTGTCATTTCCCCAAACACTTCCGATCAACATTTTATATAGCAATTTTGTTGAACGTTGTTGAACGGTCCGGAAATTATGTTTTTGAGTATGGCAACCTCCCACAGCCCTCAGGGCTAAGGTTGTAAATCATGCCCTGGGGGGCATTTAATGTCACATAGAAAGTGTTGTCGTAAAAACTTAAAAAGGGCTCTTTCGATTGGAAATTGAGAGAGCTATTGCCCTTTTTAATAGTCGAAAGTAATCAGAAGGAGACCCCCCCCCCCACGCCCATCATTTCCCCAAACATTTCCGATCAACATTTTGATATGGCCATTTTGTTCAAAGTAGTTGAAAGGTCTGGAAATTATGTCTTTGGGGATGACAACCCTCCCCCCATAGCCCCCAGGACAATGGTCGTAAGTTATGCCTTTGGTGCATTGAACGTTTTTATAGAAAGTTTTGTCGTAGAAGCTTCGAAAAGGGCTCATTTGATTGGAAATTGAAAGGGCTAGTGTCCTTTTTAATAGTCGAAAGTGAATGGAGGGCAACTAAACCCCCTCTCACGCCCACCATTTCCCCAAACACATTCAATCAATGTTTTGAGATAGACATTTTGTTCAATGTAGTTGAAAGTTCTGGAAATTATGTATTTGAGGATGAAAAACCCCCAAGAGCCCCCAGGGCAAAGGTTGTAAGTTATGCCCTGGGGGCATATAAGGTTTTTATAGATAGCGTTATCGTAGACACTTCAAAAGGGGCTTATTCAATTGGAAACTGAGAGGACTAGTGCCCTTTTTAATAGTCGAAAGTGATTGGAGGGTAACTACCCCAATCACTTGGGGTAACTACCCCAATCACCAACCAATGGCTATATTGAAACAAAATTTCAATATAGCCATTTTGTTAAGCCTGTCAGAAAGGTCTGGAAATTATGTCTTTGAGGATAACAGATCCCCCCAGCCCTCAGGGCAAGGGTTGTAAGTTTTGCCCTGGGGACATATAGGGTTTTTATAGAAAGTGTGGTCATATAAACTTTAAAAGGGGCTCATTGGATTGGTAATCAGACGCTCTAATGCCCTTTTTAGAGTCAAAGTGATCAGAGGGCATCTACCCTCTCCCCCCTACACACACGTCATATTGTCCCAAAATGCGTCTAATACAAATTTTGAGATAGTCATTCTATTCAAAATAGTCTAAATATCATATAACAAGGCTTTTGGGGTTAAAAAAAACCCAGAGACTATGGACAAGGGTTGTAAGCTATGCCCCGGGGGGTATTAAAGGTTTTTATGGAAGGGATGGTTGTTTAACTTCAGGAGAGGCTCAGTCTTTCTCCCTGAAAAGACTATGTCAATATAAAACGAACAGAAATTAATCAAAAAAACTTTGCACAAAATAAGTTTTTCAAAAAAAAGTAAAGAACTCCATTAAACCAAAAATGAACAAACATAGAATCAAATAATTTACCAAGCATACAACTACCACAAATTAGTATTAATAAATAAATGAAACCCAAAACAAACAGAAATTAAAATAAGTCAAACTCAAAACGAGCAGAAATTAATCTGAGTAGGGTTCTAAACCCTATGCTTTCTAAAAGCCAGAATAAAATTTGTACTTTAAAAAATTCTTTTAAATGTTTTCACTTTTATAACTTTAAGAAATCAAAAATTAATTAAGATTTTAAGGAGTAAATATCAGTATTATGTATATTAAACTGACTATGTACATTTTTTTCAGTAAATTCATTTGAATTTTTTTCAACCGGGATATCCCCGGTCAAAGTATTTAAAATATTTGTTCTTCAGATTTCAGCAACCTGACAAATCTAATGCTTTCAAATTTAAATTTAATTGGTTTTACGACTCATAAACCTAATATGAACCTAATATACCTAATAAACTAATAAACCTAATACCTAATATACCTAATAAATCTAATATACCTAATAAACCTAATATATCTAATAAATAATATGAACCTAATAAACCTAATATAAGCCTAATATGACTACTTCTCTGAAATGATGAGGAGCAAGTGTCTGGACAATAAACAAAAATTTGTAAGCTTTGGTAAGAATAGATTGCAGAGTTACATTATTAAAGGAGTAGTCCTATCTTCTATCAAATTTTTTTTTTTAGTCAAGTTTTTTTCTCTTTTTTTAGAACTGGACATTAATAGTTTGTATAGCAGATCATATGCACAACTTTCAGACCGCGAAACGTTGCATGTAACTGCTAAATACAATGGGAAAAAAGTAGACGAAGACGACGCTAAAGCTTACCATAATCGGCCAGATGTTCAAGGAAGCCTAGGTAAAGCTGCCATCATAAATGTAATCGGCTTCTTCTTCACCTCTCGTACTTTTGGTGCAAGAGTTAGATTGACAGACAATCAGCTGAATATATATGACCAGGACGATAGCCCAGGAAGATGGCAAGATAGACGGAAGAAGAAAGAAGAGGAAGACAACAAGGTGGATCCGTTCCTGGATATTCTTGATAAGCTGGAGGAGAAATTTAAACAAAATCTAAAGCAAGGTAAATATAGACTGCGTTTTCCGAACCAGTTATCTAGTTATCCAGCTTATCTAAGTGCACATTCTCACTGCCCTAACCATGGAGATTGATCTGGAGCGTATGCTCAAAGTCTCTTTATACTAAAAAAATGTTAAAATGGCAGTTGATAAGACACGTTAGCCAGATCTATTTGATTTTAATAATTGTTTATTAAGGTTTTAAAATTTGTGGCTTTACTATGTGCGGCTGTTAAAGGCAATTGAGCTAAATGACAGGACTTCACACTCAATATACTCGGACGTGTTTCTGAAGATAAGTCCGGCCTCAAGTGAGTTTTTTTTTAGTGACAAGACATTAATGTTTCAAGGAAGTTGAATTGAGAAAATATTAGAATCTGGGGATTGGAATACTGGAATTAGTCTCTAATCCCCCTTGATTTCCGGGAATATTTTTGGACTACGCCTGTGATATTGGTGCTAAAAGGCGTTATCGCCTCTCCTATTACAGGCAATCTTTTTCAATTTAACATAAAAAACTACATTCACATGCATACAGGCACAAAGGTAGAGAGGTGGGGGGGATATCATGAGCGAGGCTAGAAAATTTCTCAGGGGGGGGGGGGTGCTACCAAGAACGTCGTTTTCATCTAGGTTTCAAGTAACCCTGGCAATCCCTATGTTGCTATACAGCTCAACCTTCATAGCCTGAAAGTGAATGTGTGGTTTGGAATCATGTCAATCAAACGATTGGTCCATTTTATTTTTATTTATTCAACAAGGCAACAATTGCTACAGATCTCCAAAATTTTTAAAAAGTTATATATTTAAATTTGACAATTTTTGACAATATTTCAATAAGTACTTTTGTAATAAAGTGTTTTGAGCGTAAAAATACTTATAGACACCCTAGCAGAGCCATTCAAAGGGGGAGGAAGACCGGGGCAAGCTGTCTAGGGTGCCGTGGCTGAGGGTTGTCCACTTTGATCATATTTTTCACTTTGATTTGGCTGTTTTTGCTTATATTTAAGACTGGGGGGGGGGAGGGCTGTAATGCCCCGCGCACCACCAACCCTAGGAACGGCTCTGCAAAACTATAGACTAATCATACAAGTCATATGCTAGAAAAAACTAATCTTGTATGCTAGAGGCTTAAATTACTCATTTGTAAGTTCCAAGGACAGCCAAAATGAAATATGATTTTTTGAATTGGTTATGTGGAAACTTACACAACCCTATATCAGGGGCGTAATTTTCTATGGGGCATGGGGGCAACTGCCTCCTCCAGACCCAAGTTTGCCCCCCCCCCCCCAGCTGAAATTTAGTGTCTGCAAAAAATCTTGTCAAAACTGAGATAAGCCAAACCTGCATAACTCAAGTATCCAGAGAAACAGGTCGGTTTTCTTTTGTATATCTTTGCCTTTATGGTAATATATTACTCATTTTTCAGTATTCACTGTCATTGTCATTTGATTTGGGAAAATTGGGTCCAACTTTGCCACCCCCCAGGATTTGGTGAAATTACGCCACTGCCCTATATACTTTAAAAAGTTGTACAAACTGGGAAATTCAATCTCTAAAGGAAAAAAAACCTCCGTATGCAGTTATAGTTTTTGGTTATAGCCGGTGCCATATTCAAAAAGAAAAAAACGTGGGAGAAAAATGGGCAAAAATTATATTATAAGCATATTCTTCTCTTATTCTTCTGTTCAACTGGCGCCAAGAAGAGGTCTCGTCTCTAAGGCTGGGAGAACTTTCTGTAGCCCCTGTCTCGAAAATTATTTACCTTGGTTTACCAATTGGAAAGGATCTAAAAACTACCCGCTCCCTTCTTGTTGATCATCTCTGTAAACGCCTGGCTTTTGCTTACAGTAGAGTAGTCTCATCTAAAATCCGTTTCAACCGTTTAATTTTGGCTCAACTTTATGACGCAGTATCCCTTCCCCATTTCCTGTATCTAAGCCCGTTTTGGAGAATTTTTCCTGAGCCAGAGAAAAGAAAGCTCAGATCCGCGTTTTTTAAGTATGCGAAGTTCTTGTTGCGGCTCCCGCCGTGGACAATTAAACGGTACAACGAGAAAGTTTCTTCCCACCCTTGGTACCGTTTACTAAGGCAGTAAATCGCTGTCCATTTAATTTTATTTGCACATATCTTGTCATATTTAGTCTTTTTACCATCTTTTGTCGTATTTAGACTAGTTGATTGAGTCCGTTGATTTTGAATTGAAGTTATCAAGTATTTTGGTGTAGGATAGGTTAGTTGAATTGAAGTTATCAATCATATTGCTTATGTTTCTTCAGTACTTGGGAGTTTAAAAAGTAAAATTTCCTACGTACCTGCAGTGCAGTGTATAATTGAGTTTTTGTTTCTCATCTTTGTAATTTGTTCGATTGTGTGTAATGTGTTGTAATTTGTTTTTTGTGTGTGTTTTTTCTTTTTTAGTGATACTCTGTCTTTTGTACCTTTTTTTGACGGGTAATAAATAAATAAATAAATATGGCATCAAACGGCTTAAGAAGGCGTAGCTATCATGTGAAGGTGTAGTTGTCTTTTAAGAATCAACTTATTGCTATTGAGTTTTTAAGGACAAAAAGTGTTGTCAAATTTAACTAATTAGTTCTGCCTATTTGCTTTCATGGTTGAACGTGGCAACAATGACGAAAATGTGGTACTGACCTAAAGACTTCATAGTTTTAAAACAGCCGAAAGAAAAATCTTAGGAAATAGCTGTTTTGAGGTACGAATTGACTTGAGGTGGGTTCAGAAGGCAAAATTGTTTTTATTATGATGTCCATGGTACTTCAATTTTCCTCGAAAATGGGAGAATCTCAGCGTCCCTCTGTGTGATTCTGTTGGTTATCATGAGCGTCGCTGCTAAAATACAATGTATTCTGTTGTTGTTTTGATGTGTGCTTATTCGGATAAACAATTCTCGAATGGAGCCGAATAAGTAATCCTTGGGCTATTGTTGGCCAAATCCTTGGCCAATAAGTAATGGTCTCCAGGACTTTGATTATGCTGATGATTTAAGCATCTTAGATGAAAGTGTGAGCAAGATGAATGAATTTTTAGAGGTTTCAGGGTGCTAGAATAGGTTTGAAAATTTGCTAAGAAGACTAAGTAAATATGAAAAAGTGACGCTGGGTAACGAAAAGATTGATCAGGTGGACAACTTCACTCACCTTGGTAGTATTAGTAGTAAAGACGGTGGGAGTAGTGAAGATGTTAAGAGTAGAGTAGCCAAGGCTCAGGGTATTTTTTTCACAGTTAAAAAAAGTTTGGAAGAATAAGGAAGATAAGTCTGCAAACCAAGATTAGAGTATTAGAAGCTACAGTGATGACAGTGGTTAAATATGGCTCTGAAGCATGGGCACTCCGAAAAGCGGGTGAAGATTTACTAGATCTTTTCCAGAGAAATTGTCTACGGATTGTTCTGGGTACCCGGCTGACTGACTGTATTTCAAGCAGTAGGCTGTACGAAAAATGTGGTTCAATCCCGCTTTCTAGGCTATAATGGAAGACACGTTGAGATGGCTAGGGCACGTTGTACAGATGAAGGACGACGGATTGCCGAAGATTGTCCTTTTCGGCCAACCGTCTAGGGCTAAACGGAAAGCAGATCGTCCTTGTCTAGGGTGGGAGGGTCTCCACCATGTAAAAATCCCTATTATTTGATGTATTTGTGACCCATAAGAAGAACATATAATTATAACGCACCGTGAGGTAAAACAAAAATAAAAGAATGTACAAAAAAACAAAAAAAAATGCTGCAAACTAAAACCTCCAATAACATTAACCCACCCACTTGTTTTGTCTATAAAGCATCAATGGTTCGAATTTATTAGTAATTTTATTGGAAAGAATTTGTTTGCTTTCATTGATGGTATATCGACCGATTTCTGCTAAGTTGGCGGGCAAAATTCTATTTACGCCGCGAAAGTTCTCAAAAATTGGCTTAGCTGAAGCTGCAAATATAAAAGAACATTTCTGCCAAGTGAATTTAGGAAATTATAGTTACTAAATTGGGATTTGCTTAGCCCAATTGGTAGAAATGGGCTCAATATGGCTACGTATAAGGCTAAATGAACCGGAGAAGACAAGTCTTAACCCACCTTAAGAGAAAGCCTCAGTCCTCGCTAAAAATATGGACATGAACGAAACTTATGAGAAAAAATTGTAAATCCCTGTCATGCGATTACTAACGCTATTAGAGGTTTGATTACAATTAGCCGTGAGTCTTGGGAATTTACGGTTCAACAAATTCCCAAGTAACATCTGAATTTCAGATGCCAGGTGAGGCGGAAAAGCACCTGGTCTTGCTGCAAGCACAAGAAGAACAAGAGAACAATAGGCTGTTTGGCGAAAAACATGGACTTAGACTTAGGCTGGTCTTCCCGCACTGGCTGGTGCATAAGGTGACAACGGTGCCCTTCCACAACGACCTTTCCGGGCATGAAAAAAGAAAACACGTGGCGTATGCTCTTTTCTGTGACCGAAGAAAAATAAATTTCTTCTTCTCCCAAAAACAATATTTTAAGTCTCTTTATTCCCCCCCCCCCTCCCGAAGAAAACTTTTCCTGAAAGCCTTAACTCAGTCCTTCTGTCAAGAGACAATACATTACATACGTACCGAAGCATTTATAAAAGTAATCACCTTTAAGGAAACTTACTGACTTTATACAATCTCTACAATAAGAAATACTGGCTTACCTTTTGGCTACAAAAAGTCTGAACTTCCGGTGCCAGGTGAGGCAGAAAATGCCTTGTTCTGCAGCAAGTACAAGAAGAAGAAGAGAGCAAGAAGTTTTTGACGACAGGCATGTAAGTCTTTATCCCCCTCTCATGAAGAAACACTTTTCCTGAAAGTCGTCACTCAATCCCCCAGCCGAGGGACAAAACAGGGTATGCATGCCAAAGCATTTTATAAAATTTATCACCTTTTAAGGAAACTTACTGACTGTATAAAATCTCTACAATAAAAAATACTCGCTTACCTTTTGGCTACAAAACGTCTGAACTTCAAGTGCCAGGTGAAGCAGAAAATGCCTTGTTCTGCAGCAAGTACAAGAAGAAGAAGAGAGCAAGAGGTTTTTGGCGACAGGCATGTAAGTCTTTATCCCCCTCTCATGAAGAAAAACTTTTCCTAAAAGTCGTCACTCAATCCCCCAGCCGAGGGACAAAACAGGGTATACGTTCCAAAGCATTTATAAAATTTATCACCTTTTAAGGAAACTTACTGACTGTATAAAATCTCTACAATAAGAAATGCTCGCTTACCTTTTGGCTACAAAACGTCTGAACTTCCGGTGCCCGGTGAGGTGGAAAATGCCAGGTCCTGTAGCAAGCACAGCCACAAAATTGCAATTTAGGTGCGATAAAAGTTCTATATTTGATCAGTATTTCTATTTGTAACTACTGTATTGAAAAGTAACAGCATCGTCGTGCCCTCAGCCTAAGAATGTATCTCTGAAATGGGCTATTGCCCATTTCAGAGCTATTGCCTATATAAACTCTTTCCTGAAATGGGCTATTGCTCTCCTTACACTCCTCCACTGGGACCATTTAGAAACTAAATAAAAGCTAGGGAACATAAGAGATGAGTGAACAAAAATGCTTTAACGTTTCTAGTTCAAAGTCTGTTTGATTTAATTTTTTACATACCAAACAACGGGTAAATCACTTGGATTAACACAACAATTTTGCTTTTTTCTTTCTTTTTCAACCCTTAAAAAAGTTTTTCGGTGAATTATCTGCCGAACCTTATTTTTGCTCTCGTACAAAAAGGATTAAAAATATCCGATCCGATAATTGATTTTTTGTAGTACATATCCTAATTGTTTTTGTTTTTATAATATTCATTATTTTATATTTTGAAATTCCATATGAAAAAAATATTGACTCTGTTTAATTAATAATTTAATAGATGAAAAGATATTTTTTGCTTTGAAAGTAAGAATTGCTTTATCTTACTGTGAAATAAAGCTGTATTTTGTACACTTCTCTCAACATATCTTATGACTATATTTTTAGTAATCAAATTAAAATTTGACTAATTTTTTTATCCCAGACATTTACAGACCCTGACCATCTGCGGGAAAGAAGCCTTACATTAATTTTCTTGCTTGAGGAGACATACTCGAGCCGAGGGTTCTAAATTCAAAAAAAAAAACTTCTAAAAAATTTATTTCCAAACATTTGGTGCTTTATTTCTCTTTTTTACCTTTCATTGTACTCTCTTGTTTATTTTTGTCTCTAGTTTCCTTCTTTTTCATTTCTTTGTTTATATTGGTGTTTAATCCTCGAGAGTAGTTTTGTTTATATTCAGTGTTTTTTCAGCTTCTCAAGCTCTGCTCTATACTGGGAGAATATTTGATTTTCTGTGTATTTTAATTCTTTTTCACTTTTTTCGCAATTTCTATTATTTATTTTAGTCTCTAGTTTCCTTCGTTTTCATTTTTCCTTATTAATAATGGTGTTCAATCGTCCAGAATGATCCTATTTATTGTCAGTTTTGTTTTTTCCCCTTCCTCTCAAGCTCTACTCTCTGCTGGAAAATATTTAATTTTCTGTGTATTTTGATTCTTTTTCCCTTTTCTCGCATTTTATCTTGTTTATTTTTGCCTCTAGTTTCCTTTGTTTCCGTTTTCTTTGTCTATGATGGTGTTTAATCATTCAGAATGATTTTATTTATTGTCAGTGTCGTTTTTTCCTCAACCTCTCAAGCTCTGCTCTCTGCTGGAAAATAAATGTACGCGCTTATCGTGCATATAATACAAAGATCTTCTAAAAATAGGTAACAGAATCATTTACGCTTTAATCTTGCTATTTTTCGAGCCCTCTAAAACGTTTTCCGGGGCTGGCTTTTTTTTTTTTTTTTTTTTTTTAGAAGAAAAAACAAGAAATATACTGTTTTTGAACGTTTCTGCCAATTTGAAACTACACATTATATATAGAGCCGTCCTAGCCAAAGGGTTGGCACGCTAGACTTGAAATCCCTTGTCCGTGAGGACAGGGGTTCGAGTCCTTGTGTCGCTGGTTTTTTCGTACCGGTAGAGATCTGGGGAAGGTAAACAGGAAAGGTGTGTGAAAGCACAGGATGGTTGGCCCCCAACCCCTCATTGCACTTCCTGGTGGGCAATGATACGGAGGTCAGCCCGCTGGTAGGAAATATAGTTTTTTTTTTTTGTTTTTTTTTACATTATATATCGAGATCAGGACTACGTATGGAACGCCAGCTTTTATTCAACCCTTCGTTAGAAGACACTAACTTGAAATAATTTATTTCCAGAAACAGCTGTGGAAGAGATTATGATGATAGAAATAAGAGGGGATGCAACAACAGCTGCTAGTGATATTCTAGTATCCAGTCAAACGATAGATATTGATAGATATAAAGATTTCCCTGATCCAGAAGATGAGTTACTTATTGAAAATATTCAAATACAACCACAAGATCAGGATATGCTGGGAAATTTTGCCCCTCTAAAGGGTAAAGGAAGCCGTGCACATGTTACCCTTGGATGTGCCCAAGATATACCCCCTGTTGTAACTGGTTTTGACCTTGCTGAACTTGTGAGTTGCGAGCAGAATGCTTTGGAAAATAATTGTAATTGGGTTACCTATGAACTTTCTAATGGATGGTTGCGGTTTTTTGGCGAGGATGGTTTCATGTTCTACCCAAAAGAACAGTATTTTATTTCCTCCGTTTTTACTGCCAAGAACTGAAGTCCATGTATATTTGTATAAAAATTGTGGCTCTAACCAGTATTGTTTTATTATAAAAAATGAATAATTTGTTTTTATTTTATACTATTCGACGCTGAAAAATCAGACAGGCGTAATCTTTTATTCTGCCGCTTTAAGAGTGTACACGTGCGAAAGATAGGCTGTTTTTTTTTAACAGAAAAGATAGGCTTTCTTGATAAATATTTTAAGTTTTTGAAAACAGCGACATTCAGAGAAAGAAATTCGTTTGGGCTAACCATCATTCAGCAAATTAAGTGAGAATGAGTGACTGATTACTCTATAGTCAGTATTTCGACTTACTATGCATAGTAAGTATTTCGACAAATGCAGTAATGAAACGTTTCAGTTTTATTGAATCAAACTTCAATAGTATAGAAAAAACTTAAAATGAGCGATCATCTAGAAAGAATTCCTTAAGTAAAATGCGCCCGTATTGAATAAATATGGCCGTTTTTAACTTGAAAAATGCTATGTCTGTTCATCCCTTAAGAGCGTCCTCAAAATCCTCATCGTTTTATCACCCCTGGTTCATCTGGTCCCTTAAAAAAAAGAAAATACCACAAGTATCGTGACGCTTATTCTCTAGCCTTGAGGTCACACAGGTACGCATTCGCACTCAAATCGACTTTTCTGTGGTTTGTGTCACATTCCTTTTTCGTCATGACAGTTCATCGTTTGCGTTAAGATATTTTAACGGAACCATTGAAAAACGCATCCGTTTTATTCTCACAAAATTCTGTATATGGTCATTGGACAAAAGAAGTGTTGAATGAATGACTTGTATTTATGACAAACATTATTTTGCTTATAAAAAGTCGGGATGAAAAGTGTTTTTGAAGATGTGTTTTTGAAGTGTTTGAAGTGTTTTTGAAGATCCTTGGAACTGGTTTGTTCTTCCTCATGTTCATTATTGAGATTGGCAACCTTCTGAGATGTTGTCTTTCTTTTTATAAAAAGCCCGGGATTGGACCCTTAGTATGATCAACTGAATTAGATAGAATCCAATGAGTGTCGCGCCACGAACTGTTTTTGATAGACTTATCGGTTTCCTCTGATTCAAAATATGTACAAATCCTCCAATCCTAACCGGGGAGTTTTACTCGATTTCAATTCCCCACCAAGAAATGTGGAAATTGCATAACAATGCGGACTTGTTTGTATACTGGAGAAAGTGCTTTTCGTTGACGGACTCTAAATTTTTTATAGTTAGACCCCTTCCTAACTATCCCGAACCAAATCTTGGGTAGGGGCCTGCAAAAAGGAACAATGATGGGAGGAAAGTTGGGGAGCTGCTCAGACCGATTCGCGAACATGAGTGATCTCTTACAGGGTTATAGGCTCATCAGACAAAAGAAGTTTCAAGAGAAATGCTTTTATTTGTGAGAATCTGTCCTACTTTCTAACGCCGAAACATTATCCCGATTACCTTTCTAATCCATCCGATGTTTTTGGTAAAGACAACAGTGTTTCACATTCTTTTGCTATTGAGCATACCTGAAAATTAGTTTAAGTATTTAAGCGAGATTTTCTTTTTTTTTGTATTCCTAAATTCGCGGCCCCGATTATGATTATATATTAAATTTGCCGCTAGTTTTCTAGCGAGGTTATAGACGACTGTTGAACCTTCTTTTGAAAGAGTCGAAAGAGAAGTGTTTAGGGATAAAGTTCTAAGGAGGATCGTTCCAAATTGAAGTGGGAGGTCGAATTAAGCTGTTCTTCAAATACTTTATTCTTGGCGTGTGAACCTTAAGATAATTGGACCAAGCTGTGTGCCGTTGTGTCTGTCTTGTCGGCTGGAAGGGGGGGGGGGGAAGCAATACGAGAAAGCTCTAGAGAAGGGGTGAATTTATGTACTTGTAGAAAACAGCTGTTGACGCTATATCAAACCTCTAGCTAACAGACTGAAGAGAGTCATGGGAACTACTGAATCTACCCTATTCTGGATGTTTTGGAGCGGTGCCAACAAGATTTTCGGAACAAGAGCATACACGGGACACCCATACTCGGCGAAGAGTCTGATGCAAGACTTGTAAAGTGGGTTGATCGAGCTAAGCGGTAGAAGGTTTTTGCTGTGAATGATCGAATTCCAAAATGGATTTTTCTTATTCATTAAAATTGGGTTGTTCCAAGAACTAAAAGTATGGATTTTTACCCCAACAATTTGAAAATAATTTTGGCTCTATCGATTTGTGACACCCAAAAATAGGTCAAAAACTTATTTCGTCTCTGACAGGATTGAATCTGTCAGGGCGTTAATGAAGATAAAGCATTTTGAAGTTAGATTGTATTGATATGGGGTACCTGAAAGTTGACCGAACAATTTGGATGCCTCCGGTTGGCATAAACCTACAAGTCATGTAAAAGAGGAAAACGATCTCAATGAAGATAAAACTTAAAAAGAATTTGTTGTATCGATCAGTTTCTCCCAGAGTAAGCTCAAATTAAAAAATGGGCTCCCAAGTAAGCCCCCAAAATGGGCTCCCCATTGTTTTACTGATCATAATGAAGCTCTTGGAAGTAGACGAGACCAAGTGGACCTTACTCACGACAATCAATTTGGGAAAAAAAAATTTGGTCGTACCGATTCTCATTGTGAAAAATTCGATATTATTTTTGCCGATCTGCTTGATAATATAAGGGCATGTTGATAAGGCCACGTGAGCCTCCATTAAGACAAAAATTAAGGAAACAAATCTGGTTGTATTGATTGATGACGACCGTTTTTTAGGATAACAAAAAAGGAGTTTTTATTATGCATGAACTTGACATGCACTTAAACAAATAAGCAGTTACGACAAAATAGAACATGAAAAGTATCTTTTAATAAGATAGTAGCTAAAACCACGCGTATATGCTGCAATTACAAACAAGCCACTGTCACACAAAGCAGTCTGAGGCCAATACAGCAGCCTCCTTGTCAACTCTAATCTGCCCCAAGATTTACTCTTTAACTTGTCCCATAAAGTTTTTATTTAGTTTAAATACATTTTCGCAGGAGAGCTTGCTTTTCGTTTGGCCTCAAACAGATGCAGCGTTGCCAACGTTTTAAAGTAGACTGTACTAGTTTTCCAATTAAAATTGTACCGTCATAGGATAATTTGTGCCATCTGAACATCAGGTTAACAATTTGCCATAATAAGAAGAAAAATTTCGATAAACCAAAACTTGAACAGCTATCTGAGTAAGAAAGGAGCAATTAAAACCAAAACGTACAAGAAAATTTGTATTGTACCAAAAAAATTCCAAGGGTAACGCATTGTGCCACGACCTCTATATTATACCAAAAACGGTACAATTGCACGGCGCTGGCAATGCTGGACAGATTGCCAAATAGAAGGTTGAAATTATGCAGAGTTCAATCCATATGCATAAAAATACCCATCGACCTTAGTCCAGATTTTTTGGAAAACACATTTTTAAGAGATTGTACGGTTGATTGACCATTTTGACTGAATATTCAAATTTTGCCCAATATTCCAATTGCAATCCAATGTTTTTTGTTCATAAGAGGAAAAACTAAAAAGAAAGTTGGTAAAGGTTTCTACACTTTACCAATCTTTATAAAACGAATAAACATTAACTTAAAAATACTTTCCAAAGAATCAAAGAAAAGTAAAGAGCCATATTAGGTTCTAAAACATGCAGAAATGAAGTCATATAATAATTCAAACTCAAAACGAACAGATATTGCTATGAATGGAATAGATGAAAAGGCTAATTACATCAAGCTAAGCTATTATCATTGTAATTATATAAATTAGCTTTGTTATTTCACAAAATAACATCAAGCTTTATGTAATTAGTCATTGTCATTCTTGTTCATTTATCGTTTCATATATATGTATATATATATATATATATATATATATATA
>JAQQPU010000104.1:58065-70005 GCA_029168905.1 Artemia sp. Kazakhstan ARC1039 | reverse complement strand
ATAGCATGAATTACATTTTCAAAAACCAGAGCCAATGAAAAAGAGATTAAAACTAAAAATTAAGGTAAAATGTTTTTTGTCAGAATTCAGATAGGTATAGACCTGTCACGTATCCTACGCAATCTTTTAAGCCCTAGAAATAAGAAAAGAGTAAAAGATAGTAGCGGGGCAAGACACTCCCCTGCTATATGTTTGGCTCTAGATTCATTCATGAAAGTTTCATTCGCCAACTCAACTACTTCCCAAGATCATACACATATTAAGTCCATGATAATGAATTATTAATTACAACGACTTTGGTGCTGGCTTACGGAATGATGTTTGTCTAAAACCAAATTATTGCCTTTAGAGAGGAGAAAACAACAACAAAAACGAAAAGAGAGAAACCAAAAACAAGATACCTTACACTTTTTTTTTACATTAAGGTGCGCCCACGTTACAATTAACTTCACTTGCCAAGAGTAAAAAAAAAATATTTGGTTTAGAAAGGAAAAAGTAAAAACGGAAAGAGAGAAACAAAAGCAAAACACCTTACACTTATTTTTACAATTAGGCGCACCCACTTTATTATTAACTTCATTTTAAACATTTTACAATTATATGTTCTTAGTTTAGAACACAACACAAAAGTTCACAATTAATTTAATTGCTACTATTTATCACTAGTTCATACCTTGGCTAAACTGGCAGTGAATAGAACGCATTCATATATTTCACCCATCCTTTGCAGAAACTCATCAACATATGGTCGCTTTAATACATAGACTTGATGAACGGTGCCATCTATTTCCACCGGGACTATGAAGTCAGCATTACAAATTGGCTAGAATCGAAATTAACAGTGAAATAAAAAAGAAAAAAAGTGATAATCTAATAGCATACATACACATAGGGGAGGCAAATATGCCTAATAGTTATAAGGCCCACCCTTTTATGATTGTTATAAGGCCTACCCCTTTATAATTGTTATAAGGCCCACCCCTTTCACGTAAGACTAAATTGATGACTTTTGTATGGATGGTAGGTGGGTTTGGAAGTGGTGTACGCCTCTAGAATCCATCCTAATGGCTCAAGGTTCCAATCCCATAAGTTTAAGTTCACTTTTATCCTTTCTTTTTCCGCTAGAACTCTGCAGCTTGAAATTTTTACTCTTTTTTTCGTACCAAGTCAGACTTTAGCTCGTTTTGCACTGGAGGTAAGACTTAGCTATTGCTTAACCCAAATTAGAAATTCGCTCATTTTTTAATCAAACCTTGATTTTTGCGTTTTCTGTTGAGTAAGGACTTAGCTCGTTTAGAAGCGGACCAAGAGTTAGCTCATTTTACTACTTGTGTTTGCACTTTTTACTACTACAACACCTACACAAGCTACTTTTTACACAAGCTACAACACCTAGCTTGTGTTTGCACTGAGATATGACTTTGCAGTAAATGGAACACATCTGGACTTAGCTCAGTTTGGCACTCCATCATCAAATCAGCTCACTTGACATCAAGAGACAAGTTTTTCACTTGGCTCTTCTTGAACTGAGTCAGGTCTTAGTTTTTGAACCAAAACTAGACATTTTCAGCTGAACCAGATGCAACATACCTAATTAAAGCCACAAAGTCGGCGGTTGAGAGGAGGCAGAATTTCGGAGGGTTCATTGGCCCAATTGGCACCATAAATAATAGTAATTCAAATTTTTGCACGAGTATGTGAAGAGTAGGCTAATTGCATAATTAGGCCTTGATCCTTGAGGCCTTGGAGGTCAAGTCACCCTGGAAATACGTTTTTTTTACCTTTTGATAATTCAAAATCAAAAACTTCATTGTGGGATTTTTGCCTGGTGACGAAGAAGCGCTGAAGGGGGGTTTCTTGTACCGGGGTCACTTTTGACCCTTAAAAAGTGAACCCACACTGTTAGCTTCCGATCGCATAAGCCCCCCCCCCCCATTCACTACAACAATATTTTCCATACAAAATGGCTGAAAATAGAAATCGAAGATATTGTGCAGTGGGAAGCAGACTACCCTTTACTAAATTAACACTATTGCATTGACAAACCCAATTTTTATTACATTGGATTTTTTTCTAGCCCAGTTTTGTATACGAATTTCACAAAATTAACCATATTTTTTTAAAGCACAAATAACTCTGTGTAAATATTTTCAAAAGTTTTTACGTGACTGAATAACAAAAATAAAAATAAATTAATAAAATCAAGGAAAATCATTGCACAAAACTGTAGGTGACGAGAAAATTCTGATTGCATTTTTGGACTAAGCCTAAAAGTTATCAGACTCACATATTTTTGTTCTTGAAATCAATATTTTGAACATAGGCCAAACTGAAAATTCTAAAAATCGCATACTTTACGTTTTGAAATCAGTGTTTTGAATATAATTAAAGACAATTTAGCTAATGGACCTCAACTTGGGTCTTTGACATGCTTACTTCCATATTTTTATAAAATATTCCCTGTCTAATGGGATCCAAAGTTTTAGTAGCCTAGAAGCAGAGCAAGGTGTTAATTAGAACCTGTTTGTATCATTACCATGATTTTGATCCATTTTCACTCAAACAGGCAAAAACTACAACTTTTCTGTCAGACTAGAAACTGTCTTCACTTCGTTTTTTTTCACCAACATCATCAACATTAGGACCTAACTGAAGGTTTTTTTTTAACTTTGAGAGATAAAACAATTTCAGTGCAAAAATTATTGTAGCCCGAACCGTGTATGTCCCAGATGCGTTAGTAGCTCCTTCTTGTACACCAGATGTTTGCTTTAACGAGTAGGCTACCTTTCAAAAAAAAAAAAAAAAAAAAAAAAAAAAAAAAAAAAAAAAAAAAAAATCACAAGCATTAATTAATTAAACTGAGCCCATCTAAAACAAGCAAAATAAAAAAAATATATAAAAACTGTAATTTAACTGAGCTACTTAATTTAACTAGAACACATCTACAAAAAGAAAGTGTCAAGTGTCACAAGCATAAGTGTCACATGGTGGTATGTGGTTAGTATTTTTGAATCAATCTGAGGTGTGCATCCATGGTGGTATGTATTTTTGAATAAATCTGAGGTTGGTGTCCATGTCGGTATGTGGCGCAGATACTTGGCGAAAGGGAAGAAGGTGGAACTGACTTTTACATTACCAGTTTTAGCAAAAACCTTCCAAAAAGGCATTACAATCAGGATATGAGAAATTTTACTTATTTGGCGCCTACTGCTTTTATTTCAATTATTATGATTAGTAACTAAATCAGGTAAGTAATTATACCTGTTTCTGTCTATCTTCATTGGATCATTTAACTTACCCTCATTTTTTTAATGATACATAAAAGAAAGACAAATGATAACAAAGAATCATATACTTACTTTGAAAGAACTGTGTACTAAAGTTTCGTCTAAATCTATAACCATACATTTCTTTGGCGCATCTTGGGGTCTTATTGCTGGCAGTAAATATCTTCCATCCGGCATTCCACTAAAATGACATACTAACTTAACTAAATCTTAAAATTAAATACAAAAGCTGGGTATTTCTCATTTTTTTAAAGAAGTGTCTTTTCTAAAATTATCAAAGGGGCCCACAGTCAATGAACATTTTTCAGATCTCATAAAATCAACAACCTGAATTGGCCTCTTTTTTTGTCTTTCCTAAGCCTTAAAACAACACCTTTGAACAATCTTTCAAAAGAGAAATAGTTTCACAATTTTAACACATTCTGTATGTTACACTCACTGTTCTGTAACACACAGTTGTTGTTATACTCACTTTGTGCGCACACTCACTGTTGGGGCAGGGAGAGGGTTGTCAGAAGATATTCCAAAGGGATAAGGTACCTCAAAAGGGACCTTTAAGGCCTAATTTTAGTGCATCAGAGATTGAGTCCACATTTATTTCATTTATTTTTTTTTTATAGAAATACAAGAAAAAGAGTAACTTACCATCCATTTTCCTCCTGTCTAAGGCTCTGGGCCACAGCTGTATTTCCTGATAATAAAGGGACTGCCCCATTGGCAGACTGTCCTGTTTGTACCCTTGTATCTGCAACAACTTTCTCTGCACTGTTGTTGCTTGGGTTATACTTTTGCCGAAAGCAGCAAATAAGGGATTGAAAAAAACCTCTTTTTGACTTCTTAACAGCAGTAGTAACTAAAATAAAATTATAAATATTAAAGCACAAATATTAGGTAAATTCCATCAACACGAAGGTTACCCAAAATGCCAGAATTGCAAGTATATACTGAGTCATGTATAGACTTGTAGAAGCAAGCACATTTGAAAGCACTAGAGAATGTAAATACAATACCAATTTTATGCAGTGAGTCTGAATCACAGAGCTCAGAAGCAGACTTTACCTCATAATGAACTACAATCTTTTGTAGCAGGCAATGAATTATTAAAAATATATTCAAGGGCCATCTTTATGACAATAATTTCAGTTAACATAATGCATATGTTGTCATCATCAAACATAATTTCATCAATAGCAAGGTTAAAAGAATGCAAGTATGCACCTGACAAAGTTTAATTACTAATTTTAGAATCATGAATAAAACTAGGAAATGCTCCTTATACACAATTTTATTAAATTTACCAATCTTTTTCCACACATTCTGGAGATGTGTAGTCTTTTATGTAAATGAAAAAAATGGATAATTATTAATGTGGGCCTCCAAATCCCATTGAGTTGTTCAAGGATATGGGGGGAGGGGGGCAATGGACTGAGCTGGGAATTTCATTTGATTACCTTTAAATTTGGAAGCTAGGCCTGTAAATACAGATGGGTTTCTTAACCAGTTATAAATTGTCTGTTAAAAAACTTGTTCTGATTTTTTAGAAAATATTTATTTAGCAGAAATTTTTTTCTTTCAGCAATAGCAGATGAACCACTTTCCTTATGTAGGAACTTGGTATTATTTGGTTTCTGAGCCCAAATATGAAGGAAATTATATCCTTTTTGTGTTGCTTAATTTTTTTTGCAATAGGTTTTCAGCAAAAACATCATGAACAATGAGACCACAATCTATTTGAGGCCTAATATAGGGCTTAAAATGGTAGCAAAGACCTCTAACCATAAACTCATACAACAGATTGAAATTTTTATATTATTCTAATCTTCTGGTACCATTTTTCACTGTGTATTTGAACTTGGGATTCATAAAATAGTTTTGGTCTAAAATTAGGCCCTGATAATTTATGTGATCACCTTCGAGGATGGCGGTTTCATGTGATAGTCTTGCTAGAATAGCACTATGCTTGTGGTAAAATTGTATGACAGGGGATTTAGTTAATAAAATGGGTCAGAGGAAATTTTTCTAAAAACACAAGCAATTTTGCAGCTTAGATTAAGTAAGCTCAAATATATATCCTGTTGATGGTACAACTAGGTCATCAGGATATTATATATGTGTATAGAGTAGGTGCAGATCCTAGAAGAAAAGTGAAAATGACAGGTAGCTTGGGAACACATCCTGGGGGAGACCTTTTATTATTTAAGTCTTATAGGGAAGATACTGAATTGATATAAACAATAAATTATCTTTACTCAAAAAGATTTGATGGAAGTAACAATTTCCAGGGTTATAACAAGGTTTATTAATATGATAATTAGAACTTGGGTGTCAACACTTTGGTATGTTCCTTCAAGATTCCTTCAAGTTACTCAACATTTTAAGAAATTTAAAAATAAGTTTCTTGTGAATTATTGTCTCAATTTATCAGTAGTTGTACCGAACCAATCGTACTCAAAATCCTCCTCAGGGCCAAACTGTGGTGTTTTCTTTTGTGGATGGTGAAGTTTTCTCCACAGTAGAGTGCAGACGGTCTTGTATCAAATTACTATCTTTTCCTGTTTAGCTTAAAGCTTATTCCAATAGGCAATGCAAAGAACTCCCCCTATAAAAAAAGTCCCTCTGGATCCCACCCTAAATACTAATGAAATTGATCCATTTTTGCCCCATCTTGGCTGGTCAAGCTCTCTATCACAAAGCTCACATGAAAGCTCAAATTCTGAGAATAGGACAATGATCAGTGTTGGAGCTAATGTCACCATAGATGATAATGGATTTCAAAAGGTCCTTTCTAGGAGCTCCAAAAAAAGGAAAAAACGTCCACAATCAAAAGTATTTCCCCTCCCCCTGTCCAAGTTTCTCCTTCCCAAAACTTAGGCACTTACCTCAAAATTACTCCTAATACCCCCTTTGAAATACAGAGATTACTACAATAAAAGTTGCAATTTTCAAAATGTTAAAATCAATGTTTTCTCTTAACATTCACCGTGATGGATCTTTGCTAATAGCTGTCCAAGATCATAAATCAGCAGATATAATACTTAATCTAAAATCTCTTCTGAATACCCCAATTAAATCATCTAAATGGAACCCAAAACAATCCCCAACAAAAAAAGTAGTATATCATGTTCCCTAGAAATACTAATTCAGGAGTTAAAAGAAGGGCTTTCAGATAGGGCTGGTAACACAATCCCTGTAGAAGATGTCACTCAACTGGGTAAACCCAACTGTAATGGATTAAAAACAAGTAGATCTTTCTTATTTACGCTGAAGGAAAAAATTAATATCCCAGAAAAGTTGTTCCTATTTGGGCAAATCAAACCGCACAAGGAATACAAGCCAAAGCCTATCCAGTATCAGAAGTGTCTGAAACTGGGACACACAACAAATAAATGCAATGAAATTCTCCTAGCCTGTAGTAATTGTAAAGGCTCCCATTCTAAAGAGTTGACAACTTGCAACAACACTCAGCCTACATATATCAATTGTAAAGGCCCACTTGAATCCACCAATAAATCACAATGCCCTGCATATAAGAAAAGAGCACTAACACTCCAAATATCAAAAGAGAAGGCCATTCCATACCCTTTTGCAGCTATGGAAGCAAATTCTGCCCAATCACACCAAATAAAACCTATATTGAAATCAATTAAAACTCCCAAGTCAAACACTCCCAATGCATCAAGTCCTCCTTACAAAACACCATCCTTTAAGCCCCCTAGCTCACATCTCTATCAGAAAGAATCACCAAGCCAACAAGCCTCCTTGCCTAGTGAGATGAGGTCGGCCTGGCACCCCCTCACAACAAGAAACAAACCAGAAACACTACCAGGAATTAATCCCTTAACTGACAAACTGGATGCACAACCAAACATGCAAACCCCAAATATATGCTTATTCATTCTGAACTGCAATGCAGTTCAGGCCATGAATATACAACAACAACAGAAAACAAAAATAATTGCTGAATTGGCAAAAATCTACACCCCTAATCATATGCTCATTCAAGCAATAAAAGATCTTACTTTACTATTAACAAAGCTGAACATTGATACACAGTTATATGAAAAATAAATCAACAACACAACACATATCAATACTCCAGTGGAACGTAAGATCACTTACAGAAAATAAGTTAAATGAACTAATATCTTTTATGAATAATAATTCCATCAATATTGCTTACCTCCAGGAAACTCATTTAACCCAAAATCAACAAATTAAGTCTCTGGGATACACTATCCTGGGAAAGGATAGGTCATCAGAGAGAAAAGGAGGTGGAGTAGCTTTAATAGTTAAAAATAATATAAAATTCTGTGGCATCAACTTTCCAGGTTTTGTAAATTATGTTGATGCAATTGGTATCAGTGTTTGGCTGAATAATACAAAAACTTACATATTAAGCTTTTATAACCCTTCTTCTTCTTCTATTTAACAGCAGGCGGGCTTTTCAGTAAAACTATTTAGCCCTTTTCCTTTTGCTTCACTCTGTGGGCTACAGAGCTACTGGCTTGATTGCCTCATATTTATTAGATATATTCAGATATCTTTCAGCAGATCTTTCGACTCTAGGAGTTCAAATATAAGATGATAGATGTCGATTTCTATGCTCTGTGTACAGGTATAGTTGGCTCGGCTCTTGGCTGATAGTGGGATTTTGTGGTGTTTGAAGTATTTTAACAGTTTACAAAGCAAGGTATGTTGTGCAGACGTCAGCATATTACATTCAAATAGGCAACAGTCAATTGTTTCATTATTCATATTACAATGCCTGCAAAGAGGGGACAGGGGAATTGAACCACTTGAATTAGAAAGCTTATATGAGAATGCAAGGAAATTTAGTCCATTTGTTCCAGAACGAATTCTATGATAAATTTTAGAAAGATACTTATTGGGAAAGGGGGAAAGGATAGGATTAATCTTATTAAAATTAATATCTGATAGCCTCCATCGGTAAATATCTCTAATTGGGATTGGTCTCCCACTTGGCTGGTCAATATTTATAGCATTTTTTGCTATTTCATCAACCTGATGATTACCACTTATGCCAGAGTGGCTAGGAATGTACTGAAAGTAAGTTTTTATGCCACTTGAAGCAAGATTATCAATAATACTGTGACAATGATAAGTGTCAATATCCAACTTATATTGAGGAGCTGAGGCCAGCAACTCAAGGCTTGATAAAGACTCGGAATAAATGATAATATTATTCGAATTTTCAATCAAAGGTTGGTTTTGCTTAAGGTGTTCTAATGCCATGATTATGAAATTTAACTCAGCAGACATTATAGATAAATTATTAAATAATCTCTCACCCATTGCAATTTTCAGGTGAGGAAGGAAAACACCACTTGCAACCTTCTCATTCATTTTTGACCCATCAACAAATATTTGGAAGTGATTTTTATAGGTTAATTGTATTAAGTTCTGCAAATTTTTTCTGGACAAAGCAATGGGGGTTAAATCTTTATTCCATTTTGAAAATTCAGTATTTATTATGGGAAATGACCAATTCCATGGAGGGGATTGGGGGAAAGTAGGTGCAATATACTTTGCTGGTACAGGGAACTTCTTTTGAATATTGGCATACTCATCTGCAATACCTCTATACATGGCTGGATTTCTTAACCAATTATGTAATGTGTGTGAGCTATTTGATTCAATTTTTGTAAGATGTTTTATCAAGAGAAAGCTACGTCTCTCCCTTATTGTTGTTAATCCACTCTCCATAAGCAGAAACTTGGTGCTTGTGGGTTTCCTAAGACCAAATATGAGACGTATTATATCATTTTGTGTTGTTTCTAATTTTTTGCATCTGGGTCTTTGCACATGCACCATAGACAATGAGCCCATAGTCAATATGGGGTCTTATATGTGATTTATAAAACATTTTTTTATTGTGTTTGAAATGTGGAGGTGGAAATTAAGTTTTTGGTCAAGCATGAGACCTAGGTAATTAATATTATTATCTTCTGGAATAGTTGTTTTATTTAGAGTTAGTTTTGCATTAACATGGTTTCGCTTCCGGTGAAATTGGATTATTTTTGACTTGGTGGGTGCAATGGGTAAATCTGAATGTTGAGAGAATTTTTCAAACTGGAAAAGTGACTTTTTCAGATTTGACTGTGCTATCTGAAAGGTGTTGCCAGATGACCTTAGCANCGTTAATAATTGCTTATGTCTCTTCTTGGGCTTAAGCAAAACGTTTTGCTACAGTGAAGAATTTACTTATGCACCTTAAATTATCTCCTTGAAGGAAGTCTAGTTTTCATTATTCATTTTACCGTTTAATATCATTTAGCATTTGTTTTGGTCCTTAGGACAAAATGCATCGGCATAATCACAGCCCTGCTTACCTCTAAGGAGGAATAATCACAGCCCTGCTTACCTCTAAGGAGGAATAATCACAGCCCTGCTTATCTCTAAGGAGGGATAAACACATCCCTGCTTATCTCTAAGGAGGAATACACACAGCCCTGCTGATCTCCAAGGAAGAATAAGTACAGCCCTGCTTATCTCTTCCGAATCAACTTCAAGGTTTGCTCCTCACTTTTAGCGCTGTAGTGTTACTTTTGCAAATAGCATTATTCACTTTAAAGTTAAAAGGCAGTGACAGCATGATCCCGTGATTTTGTGAGTCATATGATCTGTGAGTTGCGAAAGCAAATGTATGGAGTTAGTCCGAATCGTAAAAATGAAAGAAAAACACATTTTTGATGCGTTTTTACATTTTTTTTGTCGAATTTTTTCTATGGAGACAGCAGCTATACTAGACTCTCTCCCTCTCGGGCAAAGAACAAGCAAAACGTTTTGATGCCCAAAGCTGTGTTTTTTAGAATTCAGTAAGGGTCCAACACAAAAAGAATGAGGTGATAATACGCTTGGATGAGGTGATAAGAGAGCATAAAAATACGTGGAGGAGTTCCAGATAAATGAAACTGGAGCTTGATAGGGGAGGAGTAAAAAGTTCTAAAAAAAAGTTAACCAGAACCTGCTTGAGGTGACAAACAGTCTATTTTATGTATATTGGATTTCAATTAGATATTCCTTGACTTCTCTCTTAAGCTCAGTTCATGTTTTGCTATTTGTAATTATGAAGCACGAGAAACACATTAGTCTTGCGTTGTTTTTTATTCCGCCGTGGTCAGCTAATTACAAGAAAGTAAGGAGGCTTTTAACGTCTGCACCTTTTATGGAAAATGTAGGCTAGATTGATGATTGTTGACGTGTGCAAAGGTAACTCCATAGAAGCACACCTATCCATTCCATAAGTAGCTGAATTTTTCATTTGCAACTAGTGCAGCCGCACCTTGGAGATCGTATAGAGGCACAAAGACTAAGAATGATTCAGAATAAACAGGAAACCACCTGTGCTCTTTTAGCGACCCAGCCAGGGTTTGACAAAAAAACAGAAAATACCCGGATGAGTTAATAACAGAGCGTAATGATAACAAAAAGAAATACTCACCGCATTGTCTGGATGGAAGATATACGAAGCAGGCGAATTGTCAACAATAAGGACTTTATGAAGGTCCCTTCCTAAGCGTCCAAGGTCTTTGACATAGTTGCCACGGTGAAAAACACAGGATTCGCGAAATAAGCGCGCTCTAAATACTCCCCATTTGTCCAGCAAGTCTGCCACAGGATCTGCGTACTGCGAAAGAAAGATTTTTGATTAGACTACAGTCATACCCAAACAAAGCCAAAATCTGAATCGAGAGAAGGGCAGAGGGTGTTCTATAGGCTACTCCCCCCCCCCCCAGCTATAAAATACCACGATTTTTAACGAGGAGGTAGCTAACGGCGTTTGACAACTTATATATTCGAAATTATTCTGGTCAGAGGAAACGCATGAAAGATATACCCCAGCGACACTGTAAGCACGATTTGACGAAGACGATCTTCTTCCCTTTTCTCAATGAAAGGTGACAAAAATTTCTTGCAAAAAAACAAAAAAACAAAAAAAAACAAAAGCAACACTAATCTCGTCGCTTTTCACAAGAAGAGAAGACATTTTTTTAAAGCAAAGGACGATCTAGTCATGGTTGCAGCAGAAGCTGCAACCTAGTAAAGAACAAACCAGGACCCATAGTAACAAAAAAAAAACAAAAAAAAACACGTTTGTAAAATACTGGCTAGTAAGACAGAATTGCCATGTGTAGCTGATTCAGGAATGTTTCTGTTTATAGATATACTCATAGACTCATTTATTTTATAAACAACTATCGTAGCCGTGGCTGAAGCAGTGACAAAATGGCGCTGTTTAGTACATTGCATAAAACTGGTCACTGGCGGTTTAAATAACTGACAAAAAAAGAGGCAAGAATGAATTGCTGTGACGGGTTGTTCGACACTTTGGCGGCACTAGTTGGTTTTTATGGCGGGTGTTGGCGGTGATAGGCGCAGGTGGGGGAAGCAACGAACGGTGTTTCTGGGACGAAAGAAGGGACTGCCCAAAATTGCACATCAACTGCAAGCGCCTATCACGCAACTTTGGCAATCGTAAGGTACTAAGGGCAGCCTCATAAGAGTTGTATTTCAGGCCTATTATCACTTTCACTGCCCGTTTTAGCACACCATTGGAATTACCATGGCACAAAACACTATACAGGAAACTTAGAGTTCCCTGGCTCGAACAACAAGGAAAATCCTTTTTTTT
>JAQQPU010000104.1:5681-46106 GCA_029168905.1 Artemia sp. Kazakhstan ARC1039 | reverse complement strand
GTGGTCTCCCATTGCCTTTCCTGTGCTCCTTAAAACAAAGTCCATCAAAATAATCCATATAAAGGGGGATAGAACACAACCCTGCTTAACTCCTGATTTAATACAAAACCAGCTGCTAACCTCATTTCCTACCTTAACCGCAGCAGTGTTATTCTCGTACATAGCACAAATCACTTTAATGTATTTGTCTGGTATATCATACAAGGATAAAACCTTTACTAAAGCTTTGAACAGAATCGAACGCTTGCTCATAATCTATAAAACTGAGGACCAAAGGTGTTTCAAAACTTAGGCACTTCTCAATTATTAGCCTAAGAGTGAAAATTTGGTCAACACATCCTCTACCTTTTCTAAAACCGCACTGCTCTTCTCTTAAAACTTTGTCTACGGCATCTCTCAGTCTAAAAAGTATCATATTACTAAACAATTTGCTACCTACAGAGACCAGACTTATGCCTTGATAATTACCACACTCACTTTTATCACCTTTCTTATAAAGTGGCTTAATTAAGGTTTTCCTAAAATCGTTAGGTACTTCCCCTTTTTCAAAAATCATATTCATAATCTTCAATAACTTATTTCCAACCTCAGAGCCACCATATTTAAGAAACTCATTTACCACCCTATCAGCACCTGGAGCCTTATTATTCTTTAATCCTTTTAGTACTGTTGCTAATTCCTCCTTACAAAACAAATCTTCCTTCACATTCAAGGTATCACAAACTTTTTCATTTTCCTCTATATTTTTTCCTGCAACTCTATCTTGGTTAAGCAAGTTCTCGCTTTAGCTTGTTCCTTATCGCTAATTGCCACCCCATTCCTATCTTTAACTGGGACAAGTCCGGATTGACTACTACCTCTCAATTTGTTAACGTGCCAGTACAATATTTTACTATTATGCTGTCAAGCTGCATCTTCTAAATCTTCGGCAATTTTATCCATGGCCTCCACTTCACACCTCCTTAGTTCATATTTCAATGTTTTCTCCACTTTCTTTACATTTCTTTTGTTTTCATGCAATCTATCACTCAGATAATTCTTGTACAAGTCCTTTCTCCTTTCTATTAAACATAAAGCTTTTTCACTAATATTTTTAGCTGCAGTTCTAGCTTTCTTCCCTAATACACCTTCAGCAACTTCACAAATTATTTTTCTAAAATTATTCCAACCATCTTCCACATTATCAAATTTTAAACTCTCAAGTTTAGTATTCAACTGTTCCTGGAAAGTTTCTCTCAAATTCTCATCCTGGAGTCTACTAACATCATAACTTCCCGGGAGGTAATTACCCTTCCGATATTTCAGCTTTAAATTAACCCTTGACACTACTAGATGGTGATCTTTACTTTTAACATCAATAACAGCACTCCTATATACCCTAGTATCTTGTATTGATCCTGCCAGTCTTCGGTTTACTATAACATAATCAATAAGGTTTGCTGTCTTACCATCACGTGAATACCATGTTAGCTTATGGGCCATTTTATGACCAAACACCGTATTGGTTATAACTAGATTGTTATACCTACAAAATTGCAAAAGTCTGTATCCATTACTGTTTTTCTTTTCCTACACCAAATTTACCTAAGCTGGGATACCATCTATCCTTATTTCTACCAACCTGGGCGTTAAAATCTCCCAGCAATAACATCATATTTCTACCTGGGACCTTGTCTATTTGCTCCTGTAACTGTAAGTAAAATTCATCTGAGTCACTTTTATCTCTGTCAGTTGGTTCTACAGGGGCATATACTACTATAACTGATACCCTGAACTTTCTAGTCATAAAATGAGCAATTAGTATTCTATTATTAATACCTTCCTAGCCTAAACAAGACTTAGCAGCTTCCTTATTCATCATGAGCCCTACTCCCTGTTTATGTACCCCATCCTTCCTGCCTGAGTAAACAAATTCTATATCACCTAATTTCATGCTTCCTACCCCTGGGATATGAGTTTCTGAAACTCCTAATAAATCCAGTTCGAATCGTCTGAATTCGTCAGTCAAAATGTCGATACGATAGTATCGACACATAAATGAATCATTCTCAAAAAATAATGTCCTAGTTGCAGCTTTCCTAGATTTTGAAGGGGCATATGACAATGTGAACCACCAAATCCTTTTAATTAAACTTGCAAACCTTGGACTACCCCCCAAGCTAGTATCTTTTATAAAATCTTTCATAGATAAAGAATCACAACCAGGTGGATTATTACACAAACAGGTACATAGCCAACTGCAAAGTCTTACTAGAAAAAAAACAAAAATACGAGGAATCCGTAGCAGCCACAGCAAAATCCAACCCCAAGAAGTTCTGGAGGTATGCATCATCTTGTAACCCTGGTAGGCATTCTGTTACCCAACTTCTACTGGATGGCACAAAAATCTGTGACCCAAGAGACATGGCCAATGCTTTAAATAAGGAGTTCATCTGGGTTTTCACTGCCCCAGATAATACTCTAATTCCAGATCCCCAAAGGTATGAAATTTTAAATGGCATAGCACCATTAATATAACTAAAACTGATGTACAAACCCAATTGAAGAAGATTAACCCAAATAAATCTATAAGAACAGATGGAGTACCCCCCCCCCCCAGCTTCTACACAAGACACATGCAGTTTTGTCACATCCTCTCACTCTACTTTTGCAGAAGTTTCTTAGTACTAAATATATTCTGCAAGATTGGAAGGATGCTTACATCATGCCTGTACACAAAGGAGGCAATAAAAATGAAGCTAACAATTATTGACCAATTAGTCTTATATCACTCTGCGACAAAAAGCGCCAACTCACAAACAAGCAAGATAAAGAAAGTAGGGACCAATACAAGCAACTCAAACGAGCTGTTGAGAAATCCATCAGACGTGCTCATTGTGCTTTTATTAAAGAAACGTGTGATCAAAGTGAATCAGCCTTCAAGAAAGGAGACCCCCACTACATGTATAGAAGAGTGCGGGAAGTGGCCAAAAAGAAGGACATCAAAGCGTTCTCCCTTCTCGACGAACATGGAAAGCAAATACAATCCACAGACAGAATCTGCTCTTGATGGAAAAACCATTTTAAAAATAAACTGAATCTGGACATCCACCCAGACTCAACAATTCTCGACACTTTCCCTATAACCTCTACAGATCCAAGTCCTCCCCCTCTTCACTCTGAAATAGAAGCAGCTATCAGAGACTTGAGAACAAACAAAGCTGCCAGCCCCAATGGAATCCAGCCCAAACTACTGAAAGTAAACTGCAAACCACTCCTTGACCTTTACCACAAAATTGCCACAGCTGCTTGGGAAAAATGTCACTTCCCCTCACCCTGGTGCGAAGCCACGATAATCCCCCTGCATAAGAAAGGCTCTAAAGCTGTCTGCAACAAAATACTGCCCAATAAGTCTTACCAGCCACGCAGCAAAAATCCTCACAAGAGTCATGCTTGGGCATATACAAGCCATTTCCTCAATGGTCATTCCAGAATACCAAGCCGGCTTCTGACCTAATAGATCAACAATTGATCAGATATTCACTGTTTGGCAGATCATGGAAAAGTATAGCAAACTTGGCTGCAGCATCTACCACCTTTTCATAGACTTTAAACAAGCTTTTGATCGGATATGGAGAGAAGGTCTATGGCACATCCTTCTTCACTTTGACATCCAATCCAACCTGATTTCGCTGATCAAAGACATGTATAAGAACTTCAGTAGCTGCATCATGACTGGAGAAGGATTTACAGAGAGCTTCAAAACCTCTACCAGAGTACTTCAAGGTTGCTGAATATCACCAGAGCTGTTCAATCTCTTCCTAACTGCAGCCCTTTCACTCACAGATAACCTGCCTGGCACCCTTGTCAGAGGAGTGGTGATAGACAAACTGACATATGGTGATGACATAGTCCTTATAGCCGAGTCCCTTCAAGATCCACAATCTCAGGCTAACAGCATTCACTTGTCGACCAACCTCTTTGGGATGGCAATCAACACTTCAAAAGTGAAAGCCATGCCCTGTTCACACAAGTTTGATTCACAGGTAAATCTCAGCCTTCAGCTTGGTGAAGGTACCATTGAGTGGGTGGAAGGCTTCGCCTAGCTTGGGAGCTTAATTACTTATCATAACAACCAACTCAAAGACATCAAGAGACACCTGACACTTGCAAACTCCAGTTTTAAAGCTCTGATGCCCATCTGGAGGAATAAGAACTTAACAACAACTCTCAAAACAAGACTCCGCCATCTATGTCTGTGAATCCTGGACGCTTAAAACAGACGATCACTGCCGCCTAGCTGCCTTTGAAACCAAATCCCTACGACGCATCACTGGTATCACCTTCCATGACAGAATCTCCAACTCCAAGCTTCTCCATAATCTGAAAGTCAAATCTACAATACTGGACAAAATAAAACTACAACAACTCAAATGGCTTGGAGATACCCAATGCACGGCTAGCACTCGTCTCCCAAAGATAACCTTCAATGGACGAGTACACGGTTCTTAACCCAGAGGTCACCCTCCAAAGAGATGGAAAGAAAACTTCTCACCTTACAACCTGCCACAACTCTGCCACCTGCCCGACAACAGAAGCACCTACAGGAGGCACATCAATGAACTGGTTAAAGAAGAGGCCCCAAAACGACCTTCAAGGACAGATGGGACATCAGTCAAGTCTTACATCAGCAATTGGAAAAATACTCAAAGGTGTAGTCTTTTCAGTCATTATGGTTCATTTCAATATTAATAATCTACTATTTCCTCAACAACATGGATTTTGTTTCAATCAATCAGTTGATACATACAAGCATGTCTCAAAACGTATGGAAGAGGGCCCTGTTGACATGTTATTACTGAATCTAGCCAAAGAATTTCTGAAGTTTTACCACAGGAACTAAACTCTAAACTTTGTGCAATGGGCATCCATGATGATGTTTTCAACTGGATACTGCAATTTCTTACCAATAGAAAGCAAGTGGTAATGGTGTTTGGAGACAACAGATCAATTTTCTTGGAATAAGCAGATGTAAAAGGTGGAGTACCCCAAGGAACAGTTTTGGGTCCAAATTTATTTAATATTTTTATCAACAATGCACCTTCAATGATAGAGAATATAATTTGCTTTTATGCAGATGATTCCAAAATAATAGATCCTGTCCATGGGCCTCTAAGTGCCATAGCCATCCAGGCTGATCTTGCTGCATTGCCAAAGCAAGCAAAATCCTGGCAGCTTGAATTTAATAACCAGAAATGCAGAGTCATTCATTTCGGAGCAAATAACCCTCTCTGCCATTATTTTATGGAATCCAGCAATGGTTCAAAACAGCCACTCATATGTAATCATGGTGAAGAAGATCTGGGAGTCTTGTTGATGATAAGCTCAAGTTTTATGTTCATGCACATTCTGTAGAAGCCAGTGCCAACCAAACTCTTGGTTTAATAAAAAGAACATTCTGCAGCAGATTTCCAACTGTGATCACCAAGCTCTTAAAGGGCCTGATCAGACCAAAATTGGAATTTGGGATGTGTGTTGCTACTCCAGTAAATAAGGGTGATATATTAATTCTAGAATCAATGCAGCAACATGCAACTAAATGCATAAAAGGATTTCAACATCTCACACATCCAACCTGATTACATAAGCTCAAACTACCATCTCTCACATATAGACATAGGCAAGAATATGTAATAATGACATACAAATTAGTAAGTGACCAGAGTGTGATCCTCAACCTGTTCTGGGTAGTCAGTTCACCAAGTACTGGAGGCCACCCCTTGAAGTTTTATCAAAAACATGCTAACATCAGGGTACAAAACATCTTTTCTAACTGCATAGTAAGTCTATGGAGCTCCCTTAGCCAGAATTCTATTATGTTGCCCAGTGTTGAAGCCTTCAAGTCTACAGTTGACAAAGACTGATGCAAGAAACATTGGCTCACAATATGAGATGTATCTAACAAGTTGAGTTATCATCATCAGTGACCAGCATTCACAGGACTTGTCCTTATCACTGACAAGTGCAATTTAATGTAATGTATGCTTTTTGAACATGTTCTTGATTGCAAGGGGTGAACTGGTATCACGTACTATAGTTATCAACCAATTCTCCATGTATAAAGGGAGGGTTGAAACCCTTACCCAATGTTTTCAGCCAGTTGGATATATTTTTTTTTTTTTTTTTTTTTTTTTTTTTAGGGCAAATGGACTGCTGGAAATATAATGATGTTAAATTAATAGAAGAAAACCAGATCACAGTCAGTAAAGAACACCAAATGAAATAATTTTAATTGCAATATCTCCAAACATCTCAAACCCTATAGGATATCCTATACCATTGATTCTGCCTATATTTTGGAACCAAAGTAGAATATTCCTTAAATTACCCTACCTTAAATTGCATGTCCAGTGAGATAAGGTGGTGTTGAGCCTCCTGTAAAATCTTGCTGGTGGTGTTTCAAGGTTATGATTTGACATCCCAGTTCAGCCTCCATTCAGTGTTGGCCCAGTCTTGAGCAACTCCTTTCTTGAAGGCATCTAGACTTTTAGATTATATGGTGGCTTTGGATAGGCTGTTCCATAGCAGGACAGAATGGACTGAGAAGAACTGTTGGTGCTCTTGCTTCATGCAACAAGGGGCCTGCAGCTTCTTGGTGTGTCTTCTTGTGGTAGTTGAGAGGGATGGGGAAAAGACATGACTTAACAGGTCATTTTCTAGCAACTTACGATTTTCTATTACGTCTCCTCTTTTCCTACAGTATACTAAGGTAGGGAGTTTGTGAGGTGACACATTCCTTGTAGGATTTGTCTTGCAATGCAGAGATAAGCTTAGTTGCTCTTCTTTGAACACTCTCAAGTACTTTCACATTGATCTTATAGTAGGAGAGGCTAAGGTCATGCCAAATTCCAGGTGAGGACAGACCATGGCTTTGTACAGTTTTGTAATCACTCCCGGCTGGTGGAAATGTTTGCTTAATGAGGCCAAGGGCTTGGTTTGCTTTTGCAACTTCAGCTTGTGTGTGGCAGTGAAACTTCAGCTCATTGTCAATAATAACCCCCAGGTCCTTCTCCTCACTGACTGCCTCAAGCTGGGCGACTCCTATGTGATATGCAAAGTTTTGGATTATTGCATCCTAGATGTAGAACTTTACATTTTAAGGCATTGAACCGTAGACACCAATCCAATGACCATCTAGATAGTCT
Source organism: Artemia sp. Kazakhstan ARC1039 (assembly GCA_029168905.1). Classification (NCBI taxonomy): domain Eukaryota; kingdom Metazoa; phylum Arthropoda; class Branchiopoda; order Anostraca; family Artemiidae; genus Artemia; species Artemia sp. Kazakhstan ARC1039. The sequence goes on along the minus strand of JAQQPU010000104.1, from coordinate 38,922 downwards.
GTCCACACCTTCTTGTGTAGTTGACAGATTTAGGTTGTTCTGGGCCAGTCCTAGGAGCTTGCAGTCATCAGCATATAGCATCAAAGGATTCTTCAGATTTGTTGTACAGTCATTGATGTACATGCTGAATAATGTGGGCCCCAGGATGGTGCCCATGGCACTCCACTTGTGACTGGTAGCAGTTCAGAATAGACAGCATTGCCATTTCAGTTGTACACCAACACCCTCTGAGTTGTGCCAGTTAGAAAGACTTCCATGCAAGCTACTATATCTTCATGCACTCCATATGCCTTTAATTTCAAAATTAGTAGTTGGTGTTGAACTTTGTCAAAGGCTTTGGCTTGGTTGAGCAATATGACATCCACTGGCTGACCAGTATCCAAGAGTCTAGTCACAAAATCATATGACTCAATTAGATTAGTATCAATTGAGTGGCCTTTTCAAAAACCATGTTGGCTTGTGCTAAGCAATTGATTTTTCTTGAGGTGGGAGACCAGTGCATTGTTTATGATGCCCTCAAGTACTTTACATACAACTGATGTGAGACTTATAGGCAAATAATTACTAGCAAGATCCCATCCCCGTTTCTTGCGTATTGGCTTGTTTCCAATCATTTGGAAGTATTTTGGAAGTGAGGGACATCTCAAACATCATAGTAATTGGTTTGGCAAAGTATTCAGCAGTTTCTTTTAACAGTCTTGGGTGTAGGTAATCAGGCCCAGCAGCTTTGTTAGCCTCAAGTTTTTTTTAGCCTCTTCTTAATGTCCTCTTTACAAATAATTGACATGACCATTGGTTCTGGAATTAGCTGTTCTGGTAGAGGAGGTAGTGTGTTGGCTGTGGGTAGGGTAGAAAAATTGGTACTAAAACTGGAATTCAGGAGGTATGCTTTTCCTTTTGTATCTGAAGCTTTTTTACCATCCTATCTCATTAGATCTGGGATATCTTGTCTAGACGGGTTAGCTGCAGAGACATGTTGCCAAAACATCTTTGGGTTCTGTTTTGAGGTAGCTGCAATTGCATCCTTGTGGTCCCTCATAACCTTCTGAGTCAAATGTCTTAGTCTGTTTCTACATTTCTTAAACATGTCATGGTGGTTATCACATTTACATTTTACATACTTGACCCAAGCTCTCTTCTTTTTCTTTATTGCTCTTTTTACTTCTTTTGGCAGGTATGGGAGGGTCTTAGGTGGTAGACACCAATATTCTTGGGTGTTTTTCTTTTCAGCATCTAAGACTGTTACCTTAAACGTTTCCCAGCTTTCCTCAATGTCCTCACTATTGACTATATCCTCCCATTTAATCCTTGATAGGTCCTGTCTTATCTGCTCATAGTCCGTAAAGGATTTCTTTATCATGTTCTCCTTCTTGTTGTATATCTGTATCTTAGTCAAGATACAGACATGGTCACTGCTTCCAAGAGCAGGATGGTAAGAAATAGAGAGAACTTGTTCAGGATCATTTGTGATAACTAAGTCAAGTAAGGAGGGTTGTTGTTGGTGCCTGAATCTTGTTGGTTGGTCTCCAATCTGTATCAGTAGATTGTCAGAAAGGAAATTTGTTGTGACACAGGATGGGCTACTTTCAGGGGGGTATCCTATTCCTTCAACCCAATCAACATCAGGTATATTAAAATCTCCAAACATAGATAGTTGAGTGTGCTCATTGGAACTCATTCTGGACACCAGGTCAGATATGGATAGATGTGAAACAAATTGATCAGGGGCTGATGTATATTGGTAAATTACACCTATCATAAATGATTCAGATCCAATATGGAGTTTCAGACAAACATTTTCAACCCAACTACTAGTGGAATTAATAAGAGGGTAACTCACAGTTTTAGCTTTCAGTCCAGTTCTGCAGTATATTGCCACTCCTCTATGACATTCAGAGTTATCCAAATTGCTACACAAGTTGAATCCAGGGATTTGAATGTGAGATTCCTCCAGCTTGTGAATGGATTTTTTGGGCAAATTTCACAAACACAAATAATGTCCACATTAAGATCAAAACAAAAACTTTCAGTTCAGCAATTTTTGGGGCAAGAGTATCAGAATTTGTGTAAAGCACACAAAATGCTTTTTTGGATTTTTTAATCTTTGTAGAACTGTTGCCAATGCCTGGAATTTCTGTTTCAGGCATTTCATTTTCGGAAATGATTTTGCTTTCACTGTCCAAATTGGCACTTAAAAACATCATTGGTCAATTCCAGTGATTCCGTGCTTTAAAAACTTGTTGAGTCCATGGAACTTCCAATGCTCTCATGCTCCCTATTTATATTATTTATATGAGGCTGTTCCAGATTTAGTGCTCCATCTGTTGTGATTGCACAGGGACTGGGAATCCCAAAGGTGCCCTGTTTTTCACAACAATGACCCCATTTCTAATTCCTAGATTCATCTCACCCACAGCAGCAAATCTTTTTATCTCATCGACTAGTTCCTTTCTTTTCTGGCAATCCTCTTTGGAGGTATCTGTGTAAAAGGCTATGTCACCTTTTTTGGTGCAGGATAGCTTAAGGATTTCTGCTTTCTGCTTACTTGAACTAATAGAAAACAATATGGGATCAGGCCTCACAGAAGCAAGGGTTCTAGAATCTGCGGAGTTTTGAGCTTTTGGTAAGCATCAAATGTTTGTGATGCTGTCCACATCAATGTTGAACTCATTTTTTAGGAATTTTTGTATGAATTGTTCATTGTCTGCTTGAGGTGGTATGCCATATGCAACAAGGTTCAAGCATCTGTTGTATCTGTCTTGTTCTTGCCTGACAATTTTACAAACATTGGTTCTTAATTTCTCAGCAACAACACAACCCACTATATCCACAGCTTCAGATACATACACTTTTATCTTGACGCTCTCCTCAAGACCTTGAATTTTGGCTTTAACAGAGTCCAAAGATGCACTCATGTCCTGTTTGAGTGAAAAACATGTCCTGCATTTTGTCTTGGTGCTCATTCAATGTGGTTTTTAGAGCATCTTGAACACTTTGTTTGGCACTATTGGCCCTAAACATGGGGCACACCCAAACACTTCCCAGTCTAAGATTCATTTTGATAAAAATGCCATATTCCACATCTGACATCAAGAGGCACTCAGTACAAAGCCACTTGTCACATTGATCACACTGAATGGCTTTAGAGCTTTCATCTAATGCACAGCCATCTACTGTAAATCTGTCAGAGTCTTTTTTGGGCATTACTGTTTTTGGCTGTTTAGTGGCAGTTTCTCTGGTGGTATCATGAAATCAAGACAATGCTGCTGGCAAGGAATTCAGTTGAGAGATGGTGGCAATGGAATTGAGGTAAGTGTCCAACTTTCACCAAGGATTTTTTTTGCTTAATAAATATAATTAGACTAATCTAGGTTGGTAAAAGTGATGATTTTTATATTTTGCTTTGGTGTAAGATCTTTTCTTCATTATTTGAATTTGCCACACTTTCTCTTAGGCTGCTCAATTTTCCAGAGAATAAAAGCTACCTTCCTGTCAGAACTGGCAGTGCATATAGAATTCTGTCATCACTGTCGCCAGAGGAAACAGATAAGAAATAGCTGAGCTTATTTTCCAGATAGCAGACACCACCAACTTGATCTAGAAATTACAAGGAGACATCAACCTACCAAACAGCTCCTAGAAACAGCAGTTTCCCTAAAGTTATATCATTGATATTATTCTTAACATTGGATCTAGTATTTTTTAAGAGACCAGAAGCTCTCCTATCCACCCTATACCTGCCTTAATTGGAAAGAGTGAGCATGTCACCATACATAACAGAACAAGGCAAAGTAAACTACTAACACTAAGTCTTACTGACTTACTGAACCTACAATTTGTCTCAGTTTTAAATCAAGGATCTAAAATATACCATGGAGAGGTGTCATCAAACTACTATCTCTTCCCTTGTCATATTTCAAGGGCTTAGAAGATTGTACAGATGGCAGGTTTATGCCTATCTAACATTTGGCAAAAATATTTAACCTTCAATTGAGTTTTCACTAAGGAATCTAGTGGTACTAAATTTGTTTTATTAGCATGGTTCCTTTAGAACTGGCCAACCATTAAATTGATACTCAGATAGGCAGTTCAAAATACCTTCCAAGGGTCTCATTTAGACTCTGGAATCATTCCTGAGAGTTTTATTTCACCTGGTTTAACTACTTTCCAAGATTAATAAAAGCTTTATTTAGTCTTTTACTTTTTCAAAATAGAAGCAAAGAAAAACAGATTTAAAAGGACAAAACTTAAAGCCTTTCTTTTCAAAATTTAGATAGGTTATGTATGAAAAATTCTAAGGCCTAGAAATAAGAGAAAGGTAGGGATAGTAGCTTCAAAAAATCTTCCCAGAGTTTACTTAAGGCAGTGGATCTATTCCTGAGTTTCATTTAGCAAATTCAACTACTTTTCAGGACCAATTAAAAAGCCTTCTTCTTCTTCTTCTATTTAACAGCAGGTGGGCTTTTCATTAAAACTATTTAGCCCTTTTCCTTTTGCTTCACTCTGTGGGCTACAGAGCTACTGGCTTGATTGCCTCATAATTATTAGATATATTCAGATATCTTTCAGCAGATCTTTCGACTCTAGGAGTTCAAATATAAGATGATAGATGTCGATTTCTATGCTCTGTGTGCAGGTATAGTTGGCTAGGCTCTTGGCTGATAGTGGGATTTTGTGGTGTTTGAAGTATTTTAACAGTTTAGAAAGCAAGGTATGTTGTGCAGACGTCAGCATATTACATTCAAATAGGCAATGGTCAATTGTTTCATTATTCATATTACAATGCCTGCAAAGAGGGGACAGGGGAATTGAACCACTTGAATTAGAAAGCTTATATGAGAATGCAAGGAAATTTAGTCCATTTGTTCCAGAACGAATTCTATGATAAATTTTAGAAAGATACTTATTGGGAAAGGGGGAAAGGATAGGATTAATCTTATTAAAATTAATATCTGATAGCCTCCATCGGTAAATATCCCTAATTGGGATTGGTCTCCCACTTGGCTGGTCAATATTTATAGCATTTTTTGCTATTTCATCAACCTGATGATTACCACTTATGCCAGAGTGGCTAGGAATGTACTGAAAGTAAGTTTTTATGCCACTTGAAGCAAGATTATCAATAATACTGTGACAATGATAAGTGTCAATGTCCAACTTATATTGAGGAGCTGAGGCCGGCAACTCAAGGCTTGATAAAGAGTCGGAATAGATGATAATATTATTCGAATTTTCAATCAAAGATTGGTTTTGCTTAAGGTGTTCTAATGCCATGATTATGGCATTTAACTCAGCAGACATTATAGATAAATTATTAAATAATCTCTCGCCCATTGCAATTTTCAGTTGAGGAAGGAAAACGCCACTTGCAACCTTCTCATTCATTTTTGACGCATCAACAAATATTTGGAACTGATTTTTATAGGTAATTGTATTAAGTTCTGCAAATTTTTTCTGGACAAAAGCAATGGGGGTTAAATCTTTATTCCATTTTGAAAATTCAGAATTTATTATGGGAAATGACCAATTCCATGGAGGGGATTGGGGGAAAGTAGGTGCAATAGACTTTGCTGGTACAGGGAACTTCTTTTGAATATTGGCATACTCATCTGCAATACCTCTATACATGGCTGGATTTCTTAACCAATTATGTAATGTGTGTGAGCTATTTGATTCAATTTTTGTAAGATGTTTTATCAAGAGAAAGCTACGTCTCTCCCTTATTGTTGTTAATCCACTCTCCATAAGCAGAAACTTGGTGCTTGTGGGTTTCCTAAGACCAAATATGAGACGTATTATATCATTTTGTGTTGTTTCAATTTTTTGCATCTGGGTCTTTGCACATGCACCATAGACAATGAGCCCATAGTCAATATGGGGTCTTATATGTGATTTATAAAACTGGAGTAAGGTTTTCTCCTTACAACCCCAGGGTGTGGAAAGAAGTCTTTTTAGTATATTTGCTTTTCTATAACATTTTTTTATTGTGTTTGAAATGTGGAGGTGGAAATTAAGTTTTTGGTCAAGCATGAGACCTAGGTAATTAATATTATTATCTTCTGGAATAGTTGTTTTATTTAGAGTTAGTTTTGCATTAACATGGTTTCGCCTCCGGTGAAATTGGATTATTTTTGACTTGGTGGGTGCAATGGGTAAATCTGAATGTTGAGAGAATTTTTCAAACTGGAAAAGTGACTTTTTGCAGATTTGACTGTGCTATCTGAAAGGTGTTGCCAGATGACCATAGCACCAGATCATCAGCATATTGTAGATTCGTGTGGGGTAGGTTCATGTCCCAGAGATATAGGGCAAATAGGAGGCAACTGAGGACTGCTCCCTGAGGTAGGCCTTTGGATATTGTCTTTTGGGGTGAAGAGGCTGAACCAACACAAACAATGAAACTTCGCACTTCTATGAAGGATTTAATAAAGGATACTAGCTTAGGAGGTACTCCAAGGTTTGCAAGTTTATTTAAAAGGATTTGGTGGTTCACATTGTCATAAGCTCCTTCAAAATCTAGGAAAGCTGCCACTAGGATATTATTTTTGAGAAAGATTCATTTATTGCATTTGTTAGCAAAATGAAAGCATCTGTTGAGGAGTGGTATTTCCTGAATCCAGTTTGAGTGTGTGGGATCATGTTATTTTTCTCAACAAACCAGAGGAGTCTGTGATAAATCATTTTCTCCATTATTTTCCCCATCACAGGTGTAATCATTATGGGCCTATAAGACTCAGGGTTATCTTTTGGTTTATTTTTCTTTAGGATTGGTAGGAGGGACGAACATTTCCATATTTTGGGGAACCTAGAAGATGCCCAAACGTGATTATAACAATTTAGCAGTTCTTGTTTGTATGAAGGTGTGAGATTCTTTATCCATGTAGGGTGTATATTGTCATAGCTACTGCTAGTTTTGGACCTAATATGATGTATTGCATTATTCAATTCCTGGATTGAAAATGGATTAGTTATGTACTCGGATCCTGGGCGTGGTTGGTAACTAGGGTTCATAGGAATGGTGGACAGTTTGCTTTGATTATTTGATGTTAGCTTATTAACAAAAAGAGTTGCAAATAGGTTAGCCTTTTCATTATCATTGTCATAATGGGTATTATTATGTATAAGCTCATACAGGAGTGGGCTGGGAGAAGTCTTTTTCCCACATATGTGGCTTATGACTTTATGTATAATTGGCTCATTTGTTTCTCTGGAGAGATTATTTGCAAAATTATTCCAGTATTTATATTTAGCATCTAATATAGTCCTTTTTAGATTAGATTCTGCTTGTAATTTTTTTAAATATGTAGTAGGTGTTTGTTTTTTTATGAATTCTGTCCTAGCTGCCTTTTTTATCCTCCATTTATTTAGGCACTCATTTGTCCACCATGCTTTAGGAATTTGTTTAGGGAATGTTTTCTTAGGTGTTGTCCTGGGTATAGCATGATTAACTGTATTTATTAGTAAAGATGTCAACGCTTCAGCATGTGTGTCAACTGTTGTGTTAGAAATGCATGAACTTTAGGTAAAACTTCTAATTTCATCATTTAGCTTATTTTGGAAAATAGACTATTTTGCTTTAGTGGTGATATATATGGATGTATGAGATAAAGTTTCAGAAGGTTCATTTAGGGAGCAAACTATAGCAAAGTGGTCTGTACATAGACTATCAATTTTATTTATGTAAATTTTGTTCAAAAAATTTAAAGACACAATTTGTAGGTCAATTGTGGAGAAATTGCCACTTTTGGGATTGAAATAAGTATTCAGGTTTGGAGGGGTAGCAACAGCTAATTCATAATTATTTGAAGTCATATGCTCAATAAATTTACCAGCTTTATTTGCTGGTTTATTCCCCCACAAAAGGCTGTGGGCATTGAAATCACCACAAATAATGATATTTTTTAACATATTAGAATTATTTATATAATTAAAGAAATCCTTGGCATCTGTAGTTTGGCCATTAGGGTTATAAAAGCTTATTATGTAGGTTTTTAAATTATTCAGCCAAACACTTATACCAATTACATCAACATCATTTTCAAAATCTGGAAAATTTATGCCACAAAATTTTGTATTATTATTAACTAATAAAGCTACACCACCTCCTTTTCTCTCTGAAGATCTATCCTTTCTCAGGATAGTATATCCCAGAGACTTAATTTGTTGATTTTGGGTTAAATGAGTTTCCTGGAGGCAAGCAATATTAATGGAATTATTATTCATAAATGATATTAGTTCATTTAGCTTATTTTCTGTGAGTGATCTTACATTCCATTGGAGTATTGATAAATGTTGTGTTGTTGATTTATTCTTCATATGACTGTGTATCAATTTTCAGCTTTGTTAAAAGTAAAGCAAGATCTTTTTTGCTTGAATGAGCATATCATCTGGGATGTAGATTTTTGCCAATTCTGCAATAATTTTTGTTTTCTGTAGTTGATGTATGTTCATGGCCTGAACTGCATTACAGTTTAGAATGAATAAGCATATATTTGGGGATTGCATTTTTGGTAGTGCATCCTGTTTGTTGGTTAAGGGATTGATTCCTGGTAGTGTTTCTGGTTTGTTTCTTCTTGGGAGGGAGGGTCAGGCTGGCCTCATCTCACCGGACAAGGAGGCTTGTTGGCATGGTGATTCCTTCTGATAGGGATTTGAGCTAGGGGGCTTAGAAGATGGTTTTTTATATGGGGTGCTTGATGCATTGGGGGCATTTGACTTGGGGGTTTTGGTTGGTTTCATTACAGGCTTTATTTGGTATTGTTGGGCAGCATTTGCTTCCATTGCTGCAAAGGGGTATGGGATGGCCTTCTCTGTTGATATTTGGAGTGTTAGAGCTCTTTTCTTGTATGCAGGGCATAATGATTTATTTGTAGATTCATGTGGGCCTTTGCAATTGATGCATGTAGGCTGAGTGTTGTTGCAAGTTGTCAGCTCTTTAGGATGGAAAGATTTACAATTACTACACTCTTGGAGAATTTCATTGCATTTGTTTGTTGTGTGTCCCAGTTTGAAACACTTCTGACACTGAATAGGCTTAGGTTTGTATTCCTTGTGTGGTTTGATTTGCCCAAATAGGAATAATTTTTCTGGGATATCAATTTTATCCTTCAGTGTGAATAAGAAGGATCTACTAGTTTTTAGGCCATTAGAGTTAGGTTTTCCAAGTTGGGTAACATCCTCAACTGGGATTGTGTTTCCAGCCCTATCTGAAAGGCCTTCTTTTAACTCCTGAGCAGATATCTCTGGGGGAACATTATAAACTACTATTTTTGTTGGTGATTGTTTTGGGTTCCAATTAGATGCAATAATTGGGGTATTCAGAAGGGATTTAAGGTTAATTATTGTATCTGATTTCTTCTACAGCTGCTGATCTACATTGCTGATTTCTGATCTTCTACAGCTATTAGCAGAGATCCATCACAGTTAATGTTAAGAGAGAACATTGATTTTAGCAATTTAAAAATTGCAACTCTTATTGCAGTGATCATTTTTATTTCAAAGGGGGTAGTGGGAGTAATTTTAAGGTAAATTCCTAAGTTTTTGGAGGGAGGATCTTGGGCAGGGAGAGGGGAAATGCTCTTAATTGGGGAGATTTTTTTCCTTTTTTTTAGAACTTCTAGAGAGGACCTCTTGAAACCCATTATCATCATTTATGGTTACATTAGCCCCTACACTTATCATTGTCCTATTCTCCGAATTGGAGCTATCATTAGAACTTTGAGATAGGGTGCTTGACCAGCCAGGATGGGTATCTTTCACTATGACACTTTCACTGGAAATTGATTTGGGATCTGGGGGGACATTTTTTTTTTGGAGGACTTCTAATCATTGCCTACTGGAAAAAGCTTTAAACACAAAAATAAAACTAAAACAAGAAGGGAAAATAGATGATATCAAACTGTCTATCTACACTATAATATGGGGAGGATAAACACCACAGTATAGCCCTGAGGATGGCTTGAGCAGTATTGGTTTAGTACAACTGCTGATTAGAAGAGATAATAATCACAAGAAAATATATTTCGATTTTCTTATAAGGTTGCTGTTGCTGTTGCTTTTTCAAAAGCTTAAGCTACTGAAAAAGAGACTAAAAACATAAAATTAAAGTAAAAGCTTTCTTGTCAAAATTTGAAAAGGTCATGTATATAATCTTCTAAGTCCTAGAAACCAGAAAAGGATAGAGATACTAGTTTTGCAACATCTTCCCAAAGTATATTTTAGGCCCTGGATCCATTCCTTAAAGTTTTACTAACCTATCTTAAATAAATTTCAAGACAAAAATAAGCCCCTCATCTAGAACTACATGTAGCCCCAATAGAGAGAGAGAGGCTGGGATGTAGTTGCAATAACAGTTATTATTATATTTAGAGCACTGAATGGTACATAAAATTCTACTTTAGCTACTTTTGGCTATCTTGGAAAGGGGTTAGGTTAGGAAAATGAAACTTTCAGGGATGGGTCTAGAGGCTAAAGTATGTCTGGGGTAGGTATTTTGAAGTACCTACCTCCAGTCCTTCTCCCTCTAAAGGGTCCTGAGATTTGCCTACATGACAGGTCTATACCTATTGAAATTTCAACAAAACATCATTTTACTGTGATTTTCAGTTATCAGTTTCTTTTTCTCTGGCTTTAGTTCTGAAAATGCAATTCCTGATATTTGAGAAGAATTTTAAGTTATATTAATGTTTTTTTCCCCCAAAATTTAGGAAATGTATTTGTGTATCTTTAAAACCTTATAAATTGGGATTGAGTAAAGTTGTGAAGCTGAAAACAATTTTGTTGTACTGCATGAGATCTATTTTGCAAGGTTTCACTTTTATAACACATAGATTTTTAAAGGTCATCAAAGGTAAGGACCTTCTAGAGGGGGGAGTGGAGGTAGGTACTTCAAAATACCTTCCCAGGACATACTTTAGCCTCTAGACCTAAAGTACAGGCTAAAAGAAATGGAGGGAAATCAAGAAGTTTGAGATTCATGGGTTTAGTAAGAGACAAAGTTATCTTTATTGAATATTCTATTGGAAACCAGAAGAGTTTTTTACACAGTACTTCCCCCATTAAATTTATTTTTTTTGATGTGACAGCATATGCCACAAACTACACCAATAAAAAAATTTACAAAGCCTGAATGTTGATGGATAATCTCAAATACCTTCAAATTGAAATGTTCTGGAAGGCACAGTACATTGCAAACCAGATATTAGAAAATATTGGAAAAAACTGTTTCTTCACTCTAAGAAGTAAACTAAAATTTGTTGTAGATGAGGAAATTTATGACAACATTAAGAAGAACTATCCATTGTGGAGAGTTCAGTCAATTATCAACTGTTTCTGTACTGTTTGGCTTTCTTTCCCAAGGGGAAAAAAATTGTTCAATCAATGAGAAGATGATCCTGTTTTATGGGAAAACATTGTTAACACAGTATGTACCCAATAAGCCACACCTTGTTGGCCTCAAAAACTTTGTTTTGGTTAATCCAAAGGGCTTCATACTTGACTTTAAGATTTATCAGGGTGCTACTATGCTTCGTGAAAGTATGCAATGCCATGGCCTTGCAGTTGGAATTGCAATCATGCTATCTCAATTCTCCATCCTGGATCTAGCCTCTACTCTGATTGATTTTTCTAACTAAAAACAAACTACTCACCCTTCTATGTGAAATGCAGATAAATGGAAATGGCACAATCATGCAAAATAGATTTAGAAAAGAGACCATACCTTTGAAGCCTGAGAAAGAAATGAAGAAGAAATAGAGAGGATAAAATGTTGCATTTGTGCAAGAAGATTGGAAGCTAGCCATCAGTGATGATAGTGATGTCAAACATGGCAGACACCTATCAATACATCTCTTAAATAGTGAAAAATTAACACGGACAAAGTGAGCCTACTCCATCAAAAAGTGACATTCAAGGATAGACTAAGTTTAATTTAAAAGTTAAACTCACCATCAAAGTATTTCTGGACATTTTAACCATCATAAATATCTAGCTTGCGTGAAGCAGTGTTGAGGACTCAAAACAAGTTAGAACAGCGTTGCCAGCGCGATGCCACCAAAGAGACTTCGCAAGAGCCCAAAAAAAGGGACCAATAAGTATGCGACATGTGATGAGAACTTGCATGAGGATTCATGTGCTATGAACTGTGATGGCTGTGGCCTCTGGATATGCATTGACTGTCTAGAAATGTCAGAGGCAGACTACTCTCTACTGACTAAAATGACACGATGAGTTGGCTGTGAGTGGAAATGCCCACTTTGCAAAAGTAACCCTCAAGTGGCAAGTGGGGCATCTTTGAACAATATTCAGAAGATTATGGATAAGAATCTTGAACCATTCCGGTCTGCTCTTAGTGCTGTAAAGGAACTGGACACTAAAGTTAAGGATGCAGTGAAAGAAGCATTTGCCAAACTAAGAGACCAGCTAACCACTGATATCGATAACCGCTTTAGTGGTGTTGAAAGTCTGTTGGCTACTATCAAACAGTGCACCTCGTTCGACCAGGCAGCAGTTCAGAGATTGGTTGAGTCGGAGATTTGGACATTGAAAAATGATCTTGAGGTGCAGCTTGACACTAAAGTTAGACACATGATTGCAGACAACAGGGACCAGCAGTGCCGAAAGCTTAATATTGTCATCTTTGGTGTCCCCCCTCAGACAAGTGATGAACTGTACATCAAGAGATACCTTGCAAGTGATTATGGGCTGCCAAATGTGAGCATCTCAAATGTCCGTCGTCTGAGTAATCTGCAAACCCAAGGACAAGCTGCAACCACCAGCACTGGAAACAAGCCTGTTCCTATAATGTTCTTGGTCCCTGATTTTAAGACTAAGAAACAAATCCTTCAAAAGTCTTATGAAAGAAAAGGGTCAGATACAATCCAGTTCCGTAATGATGTCTCAAAGACTGACTGCAAGAAAAGAGCAAAGTTATACAAGGAGTTGCAGGCTAGACGAGCACAAGGTGAAACCAATTTGGTTATCCGAGGCAATGCTATAGTTCCGAAAAACGTGCCGACTCGTGCAGTCCTGCCGGCTACAATGGAACTCTAGAAGATATACCAAGTGAAGTAACTTATGTAAATAGTCAGTTAGATGGTAGTGATTTTCAAAGTACAGTGTATACAAGTGATAATTATAGTGATGCAAACCCAGAGACTTCTATGTCTTCTTATGGACTTAGTACAGATGCAGGCAACAGTCATTGCAAGAAAATTACTGGACTTAGTGTGGTGTTTAGCAATGTTGATTGTCTAACCTTGAAATTTCAGGAGGTCAGATGTGTCCTCTCCGCAAATGCGGCTGATATTTATGCGTTCTGTGAGATTAAACCAAAGCAAACCTCCCTACCCCTGATAGAATCCCAGATACAGATTTCCAGATACAGACTGATGACAAACTTATGGACAGATGGTGGCAGAGGAATAGCCATATATGTATGAGAAATGATTCAGGTAGGCACTATTGATATTAAGTCAGAATATGAGCCATGTTTAGAACAAATTTTGATATCTATTAACCTACCTGGGGGTCCCATTATACTTGGTTGTTTTTACAGAAGTCCCACCTCAACGAGTCTGGAGAACTCACTCTCAGCTATATGCCGGTCTATTGATGGTGCTGCTCAAAAGTGTAAGAATCTATTCATAGTCGGCAACTTTAACTTACCTATGATTGAGTGGACTGAGGGGTACAGCCACACCAGTAATGCGGTAACGCAGTCTTTTCTTGACTGCTTAGAAGCACACTTGCTGTTCCAGGCAGTGACATTCCCGACCAGATATCGAGAGGGACAGAATCCTTCACTCCTTGATCTCGTTTTGGTAAATGATCCTGAGTCACTCATTGATATAGAATCGCAACCCCCATTTGGAAATAGTGATCACATAGCTATAAAATGCCAATTTCAATTGTACCCACAGACATCGAATCTAACCAGACATGTGTATACAAACTACAATCAAATCAGGCGTGAACTCTGTCAGTGTGATTGGTCATTTGTTGAAACGATGGAGGTAGAGGACACATGGGAGAAAATGAAACATATGTTGTTAGACACCATCAGTAGAAATACAACTACCACGTGGAGACAAAAACCAAAAACTCTTCCCTTTATGACCAGAGAAATGAAAACTGCAAGGAACAAGAAGAAGAAACTGTCGAAGCTCATAAATCAGGACCCCCACAGAACGGACTACCTGGTAAAGTTCAAAGCCGCAAGGAACAAAGTTCGAGCCCTGTCCAGAGAACTGATAGATAAATACGAGGAGTCCATCACAGCAACCTCAAAAACCAATCCCAAGAAGTTCTGGAAATATGCCTCAGCACATAAGCCTGGTAGACACACGGTTTCGGAGCTGGTTTGTAATGGAGCCCAGTCAAACGACCCCCAAGAAATTGCTGATGCCTTGAACCACCAGTTTACATCAGTCTTCACACTCGCAGACAAAGCCCCCCTGCCAACCCGACCATGCTACAAAATCACCACTCAAATGTCACCAATAAGAGTGGATCAGGCTGAGCTCGAATCTCAGCTTAAAAAGCTTAATCCAAATAAGTCTGTTGGGCCAGATGGCATACATCCACGACTCTTAAAGGAAGCTCATTCCCAACTAGCAATGCCCCTCTCAAGACTCTTCCAGAAATCTATTGACACTAAAGTCATACCAATGGACTGGAAAGTAGCCCATATCTCGCCAATACATAAAGGAGGAGACAAGAGCAAAGCTTGCAGTTATTGGCTAATCAGTATTACATCTGCTGTTGGGAAAATCCTAGAAGGTATTGTCAACACTGCCGTTCTTAGACATTTGATCACAAATAACCTTCTATCAAAACAACAACATGGTTTCCAACCAGGCAGATCAGTCGAAACCAATCTGATTGACTTGTATAATTACATAACTGAGCTCCTCGACCAAGGTCTCCCAGTGGATATGATCTTGCTAGACTTTGCTAAAGCCTTCAATAAAGTCTGCCATCAAAGGCTTCATTTGAAACTGAAGGCAATTGGAATTCAAGAGGGAGTGGTGGACTGGATCATGTCTTTCCTAAAGGGAAGAAAGCAGCAGGTCAGAGTTTTTGGTGAAGGTGGCAGAGCTTACTACTCCGAAATAGCTGAGGTCTTAAGCGGGGTTCCTCAAGGAACAGTTTTGGGACCTACACTCTTCAATGTATATATTAATGACACTCCAAGAACCGTTACAAGCAAGCTTAGCCTGTACGCTGACGACTCAAAGCTCATTGGTCCTGTCAGAACTCAGCAAGGTGTGACCTCAATACAGTCAGATCTTGACAGCTTTGGCGAATGGGCCAAGATATGGAGGCTCTAGTTTAATTTTGAAAAGTGCAAGGTTCTCCAATTTGGAAGAAATAACCAAAGACCTTAATTTCAACTGCCACACCTGAGCTGCAGTAGCAAAGGTGAACCAAACTCTCAGTCTCATCAAACATACAATGACAAGTAGATCCCCTGCAATAATCACAAAACTTTACAAGAGCCTGGTGAGACCAAGATTAGAATTTGGAATGTGTGTTGCCACGCCAATTAATAAAACAGACCAGATGAACCTCGAGTCTGTCCAAAGACGGGCATCAAAATGTGTAAAGGGGCTCAGAGACAAAGAGTATGAATGCCAACTGCAGAGCCTCAAGCTACCAACTCTGACATACCATCAGCAAAGAGGTGATATGATAATGACCTACAAACTGCTCAAGTCTGACGACTTTCAAAAAGCTTTTTCGGAAGCGTGCTAATACAAGGAAGAGGAACCATTTCTTCTCCAACCGCATCATAAGCCTCTGGAATGATCTGAGCGAAACAACAGTGAGTTCACCATCCATTGACAGTTTCAAAGCCAATCTCGATAAGGAATGGGAAACCAAACTATGGCTCATGCAATGGGATGAAGCTGATGTCCCACAGCCCTATCATCACTAACTGGCGTACACTGGACTTGTCCATATTGCTAGCAAGTGCGATTTAAGGTAATCACAGAATGGTTTGATTCAAGAATTGTGACACTAGGCTGAAATTTCAAGGCAGTAGAAGAAGAGACAACAGTGGAAAGATGAGACAAAAAGCAGGGGAAGCAGATCACAAACTCTTGCCCAAGGTCTTTAGCTGACTACAATAAGTACAAGGGCAGAGTGGACATGGCTGACTGTATGATCAGTTATTACTAATTTGCTTCCAGAACTAGAAAATGGACTGTAAGATTCTTTCATCATTTTATTGATGCTGCATGCTCAAATGCTTTTATCTAGATGCAGGCTCATGAAGAAAATAGCAGGTCAAGTTTGAACAAACTCATCTTATATTGTTTTCATGCTGAAGAGTACCTTCTCTGTCAGCCAAAAATAGAGCAGTATGTTGAGGAAGATGACAATTGAGAAGTACTTTTGGCTAGTAATTTCATTAAGCACTAACCATTACCATCAGAGAGAGTCAAGGGAGCCATTCACTTACCCAAATACAGCAACCTAAAGAACACAAAAGGGTGCTGCCCTCCTGGCTGCTCAATGAAGACAAGGTGGTGGTGTGTTGAATGTAAAGTGTTTCTATGTCTTGTTGGTGACAGAAACTACTTTTCTTGTTTCCACACTGATGGAAAATAAATTTTCTGCTTCTTTCTCTTGATAAAAATAAAAGTTTTATATAGTCAACATAGGCTATATGTTTGATTTGCTTGGTTAGGAACCAATACCCATGGGAGTGGACAGTGGATTTTGGAGAGGGGGAGGGAGTGAAAATTTTAAGTATGTCATTTTTGAAATCAGTGGGTTTTTTTAACACTAGTTATGTAAAAATCATATGTCTTCAATGCCTATATCTATGCCAGTAGTTAGGAGGATAATAATTCTCTAAGTCATTCCTAAATGTTGATCACTTTGCTTAAACCTTCCCCTAGGCTATCATTCCCAAATATGCATTAGGCCTATTTAACATTATCCTCACTGCTCTTCCCCCTATAATTGTCAAATATATGACCTGAACTGTATATATTTAGTGAACCTTCCATATGTTACTTCCTTTTCTATTAAAATAGAGGCCTTCCAGTACTAGCCCATTTTGGCCTATCCATTTGATGCAGGGGATGGTATCAGCAAATCATGACTTCATAGAAGTTCAAGCATTGGCAGTGGCTACAGTATCTAGGGTAAAAGACCAGTATCCAATTGAGCAAAATTATTTAAAACTTAAAACCTCATATCTTGTTATCAAATTAGAGTTGAAAAGGTTTGTATAGGCCAATGAATAGCTAAAAATCCAAGCTATGCAACAACATGGTTATTATTAAAATTATTTAAGATCATTCACTGAAAATGATTAGTTTATTGACTTACCTAGAAAGATCTCTTTTTGGAAATACCAATTATCCTATTTTGATGTAAATATCTTTTTAGTGTTTCAGTATTATTCACATATTAATAGAAAGCTGATTGTCTTCTGATTCTAAAAATATAACTTTTATTTCTATAAATTACAAATATTAAATATATATTTCTTTCATTTCACTTGCTTGTCAAAACCGAGACCACACATTGGATTTATGATGACAAATTACTCCCACTGGGCTGGCTCTAGTGAGAGATGATTGGGTCTACACTTGCATTGTGTCATACTGTAGTAAAAAAGGGGCAGTCCAAAAACCCATTGCTATTTTTCCAAAATGCCAAAGAAAAGTAGTCTTTCCCAAAAAGAGGTCTTTTACCCTAGCTGTCTGTAAGGTTGTAGAAACATAAAGAGAGACAAGTAGATTTGTCCACCTAGGCTTGCTGGTCTAGAGTTGGTCCAACTCTAGTTACATGAGGAGTTGTACTGTTGATGGGATACTTGGATCATGGAATGACCTAAGCAACTATAGTTGAAATTATTGGATTTTATCTCTAGAGTAGTATAACTATAGTTTATTTCTGAACTCTTCTTCAAATTAATTTGTTGGTAAACAAGCAAAATCAATGACATCTCACACAAGCAACAGGAAAATTTCAGGGAGAATAGGCCTATAACCAGGAACATAGACCTATATTAAACTAGCCTATAGCCTAGTAGGCTATTTGAGAATTTTTCAAAGCTAAACAGCACTCAGAATCTTACAGTATATTCTACTGGAGATAGCAATCACTCAATCTATATTATTAAAAAAGGATCATAATTATCTTTCCTAATCTAACCTGGTTTGATAGAGTGAGACCAACCTCTTTCATTATTTGTACTTAGTTCTTCGTCTCTACTGACTTGTGTGATAATAGAAGATGCATCCATTCTACGTTATACACTGCATGCTTTGATACCTCTTATGAATACCGTAATGGAGTGCAGTGTATTTCTCAGAAAATTGTTTAGAAATGGGTTAAAAACATATTTTATTCTTTTTTCCAGTAAAAATGGGTGCATTAAAATATGTAATACCTACTCAAAATATTAAAGGAAACAATCTACGGGATAATTTAAATATTCTAAGCTAATCAAAAATAAATTTGCAGCAACAAAGAATAACAAAATACTTCAAAATTATATTGATCTTTTTTCAGAAGATATACATTTCAAGGACTAGAGTTTCTTTCAAATAACTAAATTTCGAAACAGTGGCACGAGCCATGGAGGGACAATTTGACGATGTTGAATCTTATGATACGCCCATCACTAGAGAAGCTAAAAATGAAAAGTATTTGAGTTTATAGTTTAAATATCATGTGATTTGAAGGCTATGATGTCCCCGTGAAAAACTGTTCAGAATTCTGACAATAAGTTAGTCTACTGGTCTTAGTCTACTTAGTCTACTACAATAAGTTAGTGTTACGCTAAAGTTTTTATAGGCATGGCCTATTAATTTACTAGGGCTAGAATATCCTATCCTGTATTCAATAAACTAGTTGAAATTGATGGTAAATTTTGATGTTTAAATTTGTCCTATTTAATTTAGAATAAATACCTTAAATTGCATCTTCTAGCAACTAAGGTTGAAGAACCTGTAGATGTTGCCAGGTATTATTGACTCAATATTCATGTCACAGTTCATGAGTAGATCATCACTATTTACATATATACAGGACAGTTTGGGGTAAATTTCTTGGTGGCCCTATAATTTAGCTAGGATGAAAGTGAAAACGTTATTTGATGCCTTTTTTATGCTCTTTCATAATTCAAGAATTGGTTAAAATTCTACTTTAGCTACTTTTGGCTATCTTGGAAAGGGGTTAGGTTAGAAAAATGAAACTTTCCAAATAATTGCCTATCTTATAAGCTCTCATTTAAAAATAACTTCTTATGATCTTTACCTATAGTCTGCAAAATAGTATTTACCTATGCAGAGCTTCCTAGGGTTGATGGTGCCTGGGGAAAAATAAATTACAGCACCCCCTCCTGACTGAAATATCAGCAGAGAAACCCAAATCAAAGTGGGTAATTCCCCAGATGCATTTGTTGCAGAATTTTCTATTGTTTTGGCTTGAATATGAAATTTTCAATAGGATTCTGGTTTTTCAACAGGTATTCTGTAACTGTGTTCTTTTGTTTGTAGACAGATGCTAAATTACATAGATTTACAGAAAAATCCACAGAAGTGAAAACACTGCTTCTGTCCCTGATCAGTTTGTTTCACACCTTGCTACATTTGACTTCATTTCCAAAGCAAATAGTAACAAATATTCTGCCATGTTACTTTTGGAAACTTTAACATGGTTAAGGTTAGTTGATGAATAGCTTAGGACATTCCCCTCAGAATTGTCACCCCCTCTATCACAATAAATGCCCTTGCTGACAGTTTTTTTTTTTAACCCAGATCATAAACCAGCCAATTCATTTTAGACATTAACAGGAGTCCTCACTGCTAGACTTTGTTATTACTAGCAACCCTGACCAGATCCTCTCAACATCTTACCTTCCTACTTACCATTGCTAATCTGTTTCCCTAAAGTATCTAATAACTCTGGCTGTATAATTTTTAAAATTGCCTTGAAAATTTTTAATGGTATGATCCTCAATAGCATACAAGCTAAAATTTGTTTCATGGATTGGCCTTTCTTCATGGGTAGCAGTAAAACCCTGGCTGTATATCTTTCAATTGCTTCAGTTAATGCACTAATTGATGGCATACCTTGGTTGTTGGCTCATAAAATATCAACACATCTGGGCAGCTTAGACACAACTCAGCTAAGGCAACTCTTGTTGCCTCACCACCTGACAAATCTTAATTCTTGATTTTATGGATGTGAGAGGTGAGACCTACTGTTTCTTATGCCTTTCTTGTCTTTTTTTCCCTTTTCCAAGATATTCATCAAATATTCAGTTGGAGATGTCTAGGGATTTAGGTGCTCCCCTTAATGATGGATAAATTCTCCAATTTTAGGTGAGGGTTCATTTTCACCTCTCCTTGCTGAGGAGTTTCTTTAGCAGCAAGCAATTTTAATAGTGTGGATTTCCCCACACCATTTGACCTAACAATAGTCATGGGTGACTACATCAATACCAAAATCCACAATCTTAGAAAAGGGGTATCTAATTGTTCTAACAAATGTCACACTTTTCAGTTCAACAAGTCTATATGACTGCTGGAATGTAGTGGGAAAAATTAATTTTACAATGTATTCTTTTGGTTTTTGAAGCTTTTCTGTTGTTCAAAGTTTTGCCTTTACTTGCTTCCTTGTCAATGCTTCTTTCAGTTTCAACATGGCTTGCTTTTTCAAATTTTCCTGCATTTTATTTTTTCCACCTTCTTTTGCTGTTTCTTCTTCTCTTCCCTTTTTTGTGATATAATGCCATTAAATATGTTTATGCTCCAAGTGAATTGTGTATGTGCAAACATTGTTTAAGAAAGGCTCATTATGAGAAACAATTACCAGTGTTTTATCTGAAGTCTGAAGATAGTTTGTAAGCTATTCTGTTTTGTTAAGATATAAATGATTTGTTGGCTCATCAAGTAAAAGGAGAGTAGGTTCTAGATATAAGGCTTGTTTTTCACTAGAAATTCTCATGTGCCATCCACCAGAGAAGATCTTGGATGGTCTGTCTTGCATATCCAAGTAAAATCCACAAGCAGCCAGAATTCTACAAACCTATGGATCTTTATACATCTATATGCAAATTTTTTATACATCTTTCCTGGTTTGTTCTTGATCCTTTGCCAGTTTTTCTTCCTTTGCCAAAAATTTGGATCTTCTTATGTCTGCATTGAGAATGAACTGAACAGTTTTTTTTTTCATTTGCTACCATACTACTTCCTGTTCACAAAGCAATGTTTTGATACTGGGAGGGATTTGAAGCTTGTCCTCTGGAATACAACAAAGTAGTATTGTCTTGCCAGCCCCATTTGGCCAAAAAGACCATACTTTTGTCCTTGTGCAACCAGCAATGTCACACTAACCAGCAAATCCTTATCAGGTGTAGAAATAGAAAAATCCTCTACATTTATGTGAACTGCATTTCCTAATGCACCGTGCTTTTTGGAAGACTGCTGACCTTGAGATAGGTTAAACAGCTCAGTTATTACTCTTGAACTGGTATCCTCCTTTTTAGGAAGTATCAATGAGTTTCTGTTTGTCCTAATACAATTGCTTAGGTTTTTCAGACTCATTTTTTTAGGCTCATTTTTGGATATCTGAGATATAATTATTGGAACCTCCATCATCAAATTTGTCAAGAACTAGTACCTATTCAACTTCTTTGTCTTTTTTAAAAGTTCTAGAGCTTTTTCTTCCACTATGCCACTATAAAATAGTATCAAATATAGGTTATTGTTTGATTTACAAGTACAGTCAGCAAAACGAGCACCTGAAACTATCCTTAGACAATTCCTCTGGAAAACGTTTTAACATATCTTTGCCAGGTTCTCAAAGCATCCATGCTTCAGAGTCATACTTGACCACTGTCATTACCATTGTATTAAACATTCTACTCTATATTTGCAGAGTTTTCTTTTTATTCTTTTGAAAGTGAGCAATTATTGTTGGCATATTTGTCTAAGTCATTCATAAGGATTAATTTTCCTTGTTGTTTTTTGTGAAAAGAATGGCAAGGAGAATGTAATTGGCATCAGAGGTATGAATTGGCGAGAATGGTACAAATGAAGGGGTACTACTCTTCAATTCCATAAGGTATTCTCAAAAGTTTTGCCTTCTATCTTAGCCACTAGTACACCATCAAGGGCTTGTAACACTTCGAATATGAGGAGTCATAGCCTACTCATGCAATTTAGTTCCCTGTTTGAACCTAGAGTTCGTTTTACCGTCAATTAAAGGGGATTTTTGGAAATAAAGTACTTAAGATTTATAATTGAAATGCAATGGTAATTATGCATAATTTTTGTGGAAAATGATTTTTCTTTACATATCCCACAATATACCATCCTGTGTCCCATTATGTACCCTGTTTGTATAACCTGGTATGCACAGTGACATGACTTGTTTCTCCAGTTACTAAATAAAGAAAATCACAATTGATGAAAATGCTCACAGACTCGGTTTTGAATCAAGTTTGGTTCATGTCAGTCCCAACTGATACAATATACCAAAAATTGTTTCATTTTATGCCATCCATGCTTACCATATTTTCAGACATGCTACAATGGAGGGGGGGGGGTACTGTATGTATAAATATGTCACCACCTGTGTATTTATAATATAAAAATTAATTGCCTGTTCATTTTTACAGTGCTATTAGTCACCCTGTCAACACTATTGATTTGATCTGTTCAGTTGACAACCTCAGTGTTGAAGATGGGGATAGTTTTGAAGAATCTGATGAAGATTTGTTAGAATCTTATTATGGTAAGAGTCCTCTCAAGTAGTTATTCTGTAATGTCTGTTTTCTTTGTTTGTCCATTTATTTGTGAATTCAAAAAAAAGTAAATTTGATGAAATGCAGGCCACCACACTGAAAAATCATGCTCACTAGACCATTAAACACAAAAAAACAACAATTTTGTGATTGAAAGTAAAGAGCAGCATCAAAACTCAATGACTAGAAACTATCATGTATGTGAGGAGGGTTCCTGTCCCTTCAACCCCTGCTGTTTATGCTGAAGTTTAGCTAGTAATTAACTGGCAGCAGTTTGTAGGGACCCTGCCGTAGCATAGTGGATTGATACTTTGCATGGTAATACAGGGATTGATCCCAGCTAACACATGATTGGGCAGCAGTCTTGCTACCTACCCCTGTAAAAAGAAGATCCAGCAACTGAAATGTTGATTTGATGCCCTATGTGCAATCAATGCTTCTAGAGGATCTTTATGCTTGTCCTATTTTCAAGTGCAAAAAATTAGCCAGTTTGCAATTGTAGGTGTTTCATTCACCAATTGCCTTTCAAAACTGCAACAAAAAACATTTATTGTTTTAAGCAAATATTAATAGATAAAACCTTCGATTTTCGAGGCATTGTGGAGAAAAATCTTTTTTTTTCTATTAGAGCAAAAAGTGAAACTGGGTTATCCCCCCTCCCTTTCCACCTTTGTGCAGGAAACCATATGATATGATGTTTATTACAAAAAAGGCCATCAGTAGAAAGGAGTTTCTTATAATTTCTTTATCATTATTATTAAAATTTTGATTTTTACAGTTATGGTTACTAGAGAATCATGTCGTTCTTTATTTATGGTTCAATACCACAAACCATTTGAATTGAAAAACTGGTTATGTTATTTCATTTCTGTTTGTTTAAATTTTGTATTTGCTGTAACATAAGAAGAAGGGGAGCTCCCAACCCCAGCCATTTTTACTTTGAATTAATAATATTTTCGCAATAATAGGGTAACCATTCTCCCCTTAGCACCCATATTCCATACTTAGTACAAATATATTATTCTAAATGATGGGAATCTAGAGTTTCAAAACCCTTTTTACAATAATTGGATTTACTTTTTGCAAAAATGTGAAGAAATTGGTGCATCAAAATTTGCTTTATGAGAATTCACCCCTCCCGAAAATCCGCTGACCTTCCACCCTACCCCAATAGCTGGTTTTTAGTTGTGCGATAAAGTATAATCGTTATTAATTGTGTATGTACGTTCTATATATTAGCCCCTACTTTTGTATTGACTGTGTATGCTTATGTTTAAAGGCAAATGCAGCACCAGGTGGCAAGGCACGTAGCCTACCAATGTTTTTTTTTTTGCAGAGGGAGTAGGCACTAATAAAAAAAATTTCTTCATTTGATATTTCGAATAAAAAAGCAGCCCAGAAATGCTGGAGAACTTTGGAGGGATTTCTGAGGGCCTGGGCGCGAAAATATTTGTTTTGCAGCACAAAATGGCCAAAATTGGCACTTTGTTTGAAGCTAACCTTTTGAAGTAAATTAAACCGAACTAGAAAAATGGCGCCCTGGCTTTATATTGGGTGGCCTAGGTATGAAATGCGGTCAACTGCCTTAATAACAGAGGTAGGCTACTAACAGAAAGGATATTCCCACAGATGTAGCTATGACGGATAGCCTAATCACCATGGTAATTAGAAAGAAGTTGTTGAAGAAAATCATGGCAATCATCAAGCTCATGTTCAAATTTAGTTTTTAGAACAGTATCAGTTGCAGAGAATGTACATTTAAAATGAGCAAACCGCTTATTTTTGGAGATTTCTGCTCCATAAAAAGAAGTGATAGTTTTAGGAGAACGTTGACAACCTCTCCAGAGAAGATTGTGTTAAATACAACTTTAGAGGATGTCTTGTGTACTAGATGCTTGTGACAGAGAGCGAGTCGGTAGAAGCAGTGGCATCAATTCACGTTAGTGTAGTGGAATGGGGGGGGTCTATTTCTCAAAATCTAGGGGGAGGCATCTTTGTCATTTATCAGAATTTTACAATGAAAATACCAAAAGCGGAATTTTTCATTGAAACTACCAAAAAAGGCAAATGCTCTCTACCCCCCCCCCCCCTTTGGCACCCCTTGGTAGGCGAAAACTCGATTTTTTTAATGTGCGCATTAAAAAAATTTAATGGGTGGGTATTCACCACCCCCTTTGTTGATGCTCTCTCTTACAAAGACTGAACGACCGCTTAGCAAAATAGAAAGCTTTAAAAAGGATGAATGAAGCCTTATAGACAGAAATCCTATGAACTTTCTGGAACAGTAGTTTCTTCAGCATATAAAAGAGCGTAACAAATTTCTGCATGTCTGACGTCGAACAAAAGACGAACTTCTAATTCCAAGAAGGACTTGTGTAAAGTGAGCAGCTGAAAAGTAACGTAAATTTTTGTAGAGATTTTCTAAAAACCAAAAGTTCGCCAAAGCCAATACCGCCTGTGTGAATTGAAGTTTAAATGGGGAGGTGGTCTGATGTTTGATAATCAAAAACTTCTTTGATCGGTGTGGTTTGCAGCTGAGGAAAATAGACAACATGATCCGGATTCGAAGTTTTAAAGATTTCTGGACCTATTTGTGACTTCTTCAAAATTTTCTCCAAAGATATCAAATAGCAGAGAAGGTCTGATTGAAAGATTGGCTGTGGCCAACTTTGATGTCGCAATTGAAGTCACTTATTATTGCTTGTAGAATTTTAAGACTTTTGACCTTTTATTTGTAAACCACTAAGCTTTTTTTAACTATAAAGCAAAAGCGAGTTGGCACTTGGAATTTTTATGTTGGCTATCGTTGGAAGACTTAGAATAAAAAAAAAAAAAAAAAAAAAAAAAAAAAAATGCCATCCTCAACTCAGACAGCAATAAAATAATCGCAACTCTCAAACAAGGTAATAAGCCCAAACAGTGGCTTAATAACAATTTGTTCCTCGAACACATCACATGATTGCGTGTGCGAAGTTCTTATAATCTGAATTTTATTTGTGAAATTGCCGTTGGTATTCCAATGTACACATATAAATGGTGCAGCATGCTTAGAACTTGCCTTGGTGTAATTAGTTTTTGCACTGACCGTTTCCAGGACATTTCAATTTGTAAAAGGTGTGACGTGAAGCCTTGCAGGAAACGCAGAACATAGTCTAGGGGTATTGTCTATCACGAGGTGAAGTAAGAGCGGGTTAGAGCTGCAGCATCTTGAACAGAGAAGGGCGTTTACGCACTGTGCAGGTTTCTGGCCAACCTCATAGTAGGAAAAGCACCTTCTAGGCATAAAACAAAGGCCTCAACATAGAATCTCTTATAACGAACTTTTATTGGGTCTTTCAAAAAGCTTTTTAGGTACTATTGTTGCTCAGAGTAAACTTCAATAAACCTGGCAACTATTCCATTGGGTCCCTATGCCACATTTTAGAATACTTTTCTAGCATTGTGCCTCATCTAACTCCACAGGAGCATTCGTAATTACGGAAAAAATTAGTTATTAGATAGTTATAATTTACAATGAGCGATAACTCATCAGATTGCTTATAATTTTTTCTTAGAAGGGGCATATTGTAAACTTGCCACTCTTTCATTAGTATAGTAACATAGCAGTGAGTGTACGTTGCAACATTTTTGAACTTTATGTATTCAGGTAAATGAAACGTTCAGGAATGTAACTTTTGGCCAAATTAAATTTAATGTAACCTAATCTACATATGAAGAATTTACTTTTTATGCTGATTTCAAATATCTAAAGTTAAATTAGTTGTTAAAAAACAAATAGTTAAATAATAATTAAATAAATTTACTAATAAATAAAAAAAAATAGTTAAATAAATAAATTTGAATTAGATTTTAAATTAAAATTAATTTACCGGCCGAAGTTATCTTCAGAAAGTCATCACATTTATTTACTTTATGCATTTGAGACCAGAAATAATTTAATCAGACCAAAAAGTTAGAGGGTAGAATGACCACCTAAAGAAGAGTAATGCCTAACCAGGGTACTTCCCACAGTTAGCAATAATTCTATAATAACCTAATGGACCTAATGGTCTCTTTAATTCTCAGGAGACCAAATACGAGTACTGGTATCCTGGCAAAAATTCTTCCTCAGTTGGGGTGGGACGAAGACGCAAGGAAAGTTTTAAGGGAAATAGGAACTCCCCGGCATGGTGTAAAGAGGGTGGCTTTGAGTAAATTGGGATGGTGGGGGAGCGTGCTTAGCTGTGTTGGCCTCAGGCGACTTGGTGCTGTGGTCAGTTTTAAGTAGTAGTAATTGTAGTTTTTTGTTTTGAGTGGAATATA
The DNA here is from genome assembly GCA_029168905.1 of Artemia sp. Kazakhstan ARC1039. Lineage (NCBI taxonomy): Eukaryota > Metazoa > Arthropoda > Branchiopoda > Anostraca > Artemiidae > Artemia > Artemia sp. Kazakhstan ARC1039. The sequence continues at coordinate 11,843 of JAQQPU010000104.1, read as the reverse complement.
CCGACTGGCTGGTTATTTTTACTGACTGATTTGAGTTTTCATTAATTGGTTATTAAATTGTACATATAATTATATAAATCATGTATATGAATTTTATAAAAATAGATATAAATTATGCATATATTGCTTAATAACACATATAATCTTTATTACATATAATTGGCTACTAAATTATTGTTTGCATTAATAATTGGCTACTAAAATCAATTCATTTTCTTTTTTTACCGACTGAGACGGATCTTCTTCCATTGATTTTGCCTAATTTTTCTTTCCATCAGCCCATTTACCTAATACAGAAAATAAAAACTATGGTAGCCTATCATACAACTGCCAACTGTCAATCTTTCTCAATCTTGCCCAATCTCAATCATATCTCTCGGTATCTCTCAATTCCTCTTAATCTCTCTCAATCATGCTCAAGCTCTCTCAAACTCTCTTATTCTCTCTCTATCTCCCTCAATCTCTCTCTCTCTCAAATCAACTGCGTATCGATGCGTAGAAATATTATATGTTGTGGTTCCATATTTGTCTGAATTGATAAATAAATTTTATTCTATTATAGCTTAGCAAATTTCCAAGACAGAAAAAAGAACCAATGTCCTCGAGTAGAGATAATGCAACTGGCGCCCAAAAACATGGTTTTGGCTTTAGATAAAGATATTTGAGTTAAAACCTACCAAAATTCAAAAAGCCCAAAGTAATGTGCCTGCTACAATCAGGTAGAAACATTGACTCCTTACAAACATACTTTGACTTACAATCTACTAAAATTCAAGAACTCTCCACTGCTGCAAAGTGTGCAAGCTTAAAATATCAAAAATCTATAATTTTCATATAAGCAATATTGCCATCTAATTTTAACTCTCCCAAAGTAGATCGCACCATTGAACAACCATACCTAAAACAAAAACATTAGTGTTTTTCTAAGAAATATTAAGAAAACACATCATTTTGGTGATAGGTAGCATGCCAATAAGTGGCCTAAAAATAAAGGTTGCATGCTGATAGCAGATATGTCATCTAACACCAGAGGCATCACTAGCGAAAATGTTTAAGGGGAGGGGGGGGGAGGGTAATGGGTTTTACCAACTAGCTGGTCATTTTTACTGACTGATTTGGGTAATATTGCTATTAAAATTGTTTCATTTTCTTCTCTTTTTTTTTTACCAATTGAGGGCTGATCTTTTTTTTAATGATTTTCCACGATTTATTTTCATTACTTGTCTTTGCTTATTGTCCTTGAAAGGATTTGAATTAATTTATTTTCTGTAGATCAGGGTGGTGAGAGACCCATTCAGGTGAACAGACACCAGTCGACAAATAAAATTGTCAGCTTTCAACCGAGTGAAAAATTCTTTGAGAAGTATGAGAAGAAAATTGACTTTGGGTATAAAATTTCAGCTCCTTTTGGCAGGGATACTTCAAATTCCATGTTTATTGGTGGAAGAAAAGCTGGTGAAGATAAGTACGTGTGATATCTTTTCAATTTTGCATGACAAAGGGTAGTATAATCTATGCAGATGGGGATCTAAGAGATTTTCAAGGGTTTAGCCCCCCCCCCAAAAGCATTACCTTAAACATCTTGTTTTTACATATTTTTTTAAATGCTGCGTTTTATTATGGATCAACTTATCGTGAACTTTAAACGTACTATTATTAGTTCAGTAGTAGTTAGTATTTACTCTTCGAAAGGTAACTAATTTTAAAGTTCAAAAGTAAAAAGTTCAAAAGTAAAAGTAACTGCATAATAGTAGAATATTTTACTAGCAAGTTGTGCTCCCTCAACACGCAAACATGTAAAATATTGTACTCCCTCAACAATTGAGAGGGAGTAGTCAATCCGGACTTGTCCCAGTTAAAGATAGGAGCGGGGCTACATTTAGTGACAAGGAACGAGTTAAAGAGAGATGGGCAGAACATGTTGAGAATGTGCTAAACCGAGATAGAGTTGCAGGAAAAGATATAGAAGAAAATGAAAAAGTTTGTGATACCTTGGATGTGAAGGAAGATTTATTTTGTGAGGAAGAATTAGTGCGAGTAATAAAAGGATTAAAAAATAATAAGGCCCCAGGTGCTGATAGCGTGGTAAATGAGTTTCATAAATATGGTGGCTCTGAGGTCAGAAATATGCTAGTGAAGATTATGAATATGATTTTTGAAAAAGGGGAAGTACCTAGAGATTTTAGGATAACCTTAATTAAACCACTGTATAAGAAAGGTGATAAGAGTGAGGGTGGTAATTATCGAGGCATTAGCCTGGTCCCTGTATGTAGCAAATTACTTAGTAATATGATACTTTTTAGACTGAGAGATGCTGTAGACAAAGTTATAAGAGAAGAACAGTGTGGTTTTAGAAAGAGTAGAGGATGCGTCGACCATAATTTTTACTCTTAGGTTAACAATTGAGAAGTGCCTGGATTATCCAACATCTTTAGTTCTCAGTTTTATAGATTATGAGCAAGCGTTTGATTCTTTTGGTAGAAGAGCTTTGGCGAAGGTCTTATTCTTGTATGGTATACCGGATAAATACGTTAAAGTGATTAGTGCTATGTACGAAAATGACACTGCTGCGGTTAAGATAGGAAATGAGGTTAGCAGCTGGTTTCGTGTAAAATCAGGAGTTAAGCAGGGTTGTGTTCTATCCCCCTTTATATGAATCATTTTGATGAACTTTGTCTTAAGGAGCACAGAAAAGGCAAGATAAGATAAGATATTTATTTCAAAAAGATCACTATCACAAGCCCACAAAGGGCCGAATTCGGACTTCGGAGTCGACATTATAAATGGTTGCACTAAAACTGGCAAAATGCACAAAACAACAACGAAATAGAAAAATCATTATGAACAATCATTTAACAGTCAATATTTAAAACTGTAAAAAGTCAATTAAAAATTTAAAAAGATAAAAACTGGTCAAACTAAACTTACACAAATACGAATCGGAAAAAGAATTAGAACGGACATAAAAAAGGAAGGGGGGGGGGGGAAAAAGCGAATATACAAAAAAAAAGAGCGAGACATAAAGGCATCGGAATGCTATATGATTCCTTTGTCACTTATATTAAAAAGTGCAAAATGGCAACTTGTTAAAAAGATAAAACTGAAAAAATAAATAATATACACATTAACAAATGTTTAAAAAACAAGATAAAAAGGGGATAGGGAACAAAAAAAAGAGTATAGAGAAAAACGAACTGTTTCTTTTATTATATAAGAGAAAAGACAAAATTTATGTACAAATTAACCACTATTTATTATATCAGTAAAAAAAGAGATAAAAGATTTCTTATACCGCAAGGTAGTACAAAGAATGGGAGATAAGGTAGGGATAGGCTGGGACACAGTTCGTGGAGGACGATTTCTATCAGGTACATGGTAATCAGGGAAAAGGGACGCAGTACGGGGGTTCAAAAGGGCCAACTTACCAAAACGGAGGCACACATTATTTCTTTGTCTCTCGAGGGTCTCTAGGTTTGAAATATTTAACAAATGCAAATATGGTATCATGCCCTCTTTAAAAATAATTCTTAGAGCTCTCTTTTGGACATTTTAAATTTTTTGTGTTGCTTCATTAGAGAGGCCAGGGTGCCACACAGGACAAGCGTACTCTAATATGGGACGCACAAAAGAAATGTATACTTGCAGTAAATTTGATTGGGGGCAACTGAATTTATTTAAAAGTTTAAGGAGGGAAAGTGAGGAGTTTGCTTGTCGTAGGATATTATTTATATGGGCATCCCATTTCAAATTGGAAGAAATTGTAACACCAAGGAGTTTAAGAGATGTGACAGAGGTTTCAGGAGGAATAGGAGCAAGAAAAAGGGGAGGAGATTTAAGGAAACTTACTGAGACTATTGCGGATTTAGAAGGGTTAACTGTCATGTCAAGGGAAGAGGCCTCACAGGCAATATCTTGGAGTATGCCCATTGGGTTTCTAAAGATGTTTTTATGACATATCTCTAAAACTGTCAAGTCATAGACAAATTTCCATCTATTGTCATAAAGGGTTGAAAGGCTGTTAATCATAAGAGAAAAAAGGAGAGGGCCTAGAATAGTCCCCTGAGGAATGCCATTAAATATGGGGAGATGATCTGAGAAACAATTTAGATATTTAACTGCTTGAGATCTATTAGAAAGAAAAGAGGCAACGAGCTTAACAAGGAAAGTTTCAATGTGGAATTCATTTATAAGTTTATCTATGAGTAAATTGTGGTTAATCAAATCAAAAGCTTTTTGAAGATCAATAGAAATTAGATTAAGCCAAGTGTTAGGTTTTTCAAGTAATTTACCCATGGTATCAACAAGATGGATCAGGTAATGAGAGGTTGACGTGGATTTGAGATTACCAAACTGTATAAGATCAATTAGGGGGAGGACTTTCATCTTAAGCCAGTCTGTGAGAAAACTTTAATACAATTTTGAAAAAATCGAGGTGAGGGTAATAGGACGAATGCCATCAAAGCCAGGCTTCCCATTTTTCTTTTTGATTGGGGTGATAAAGCCTTGTTTCCAATATTGAGGGAACTGTCCATATTCGGTAATTTCATTGAACAGGGTGGATAGGGGTTTTGAGAGGCAATCACTGAAAGCTTTAATCAGAGGAACAGGAATATCTAAAGGGCAAATGCTTGATCGTTTTAGTTTTTCAATTTTTTTTACAACATCAAGTGGAGAAATATGTGGGAGTGAAAAAGGATCAGGAATATCTGGAAATTCGTAAGATAGTGGTGGGAAACTCTGGACAATAGAAGCCAGAAACTTATTGAGGTTATTAGCTGTGGTCTTAGGAGGTTCATTTATATTAAAATTTAGTTGTTCTTGACTCATGCCGGTAAATTTTTTAATTTCAGAGTACCAGTTCTTTGGTTTATCATGGCACAAGTTTTTAATTTTATTTTTATAATAGGCTCGGGCAGCTTTTCTAATTTGACTTTTTAATTCCTTTCTTAACTTATTTGCTTCAGCTACATTACCCCTCTTAAATAAGCTTATTTTCGTGCGGATTAATATCACTGGAGCACTTTCTGATTTTTTTTTTCTGGGAAACATAATGAGTAGGAATCAATTAGTTTTTTGTGAAAACTCAAAATTTTGTCATCAAGGTTATTAGAATTATAAAGGTCTGACCAACTTTCACTGGTCAGCCATGATCCAAAAGAAAAAAGCCCTGTGTCACTGAGGGGACGGCAAACCCCAATGGAGGTAGTAAAGGAATGTTCAATGGCTGAGGAGGGAGAAAAAAGAAGACAATAGTGGTAACTGCCTCCTAGTGGTGGCAGTGCTTCCGGGGAGTTGTAATACTTACTCATGTTTGAACAAATACCATCCAGAGAGGTGTTACCTTTTGTTGTAGATATTTTAACCAGTTGTTTAATATTAAGAGAGGTGCAGATAGAGTCTATCCTCAGGTCATTCGCATCACCAAGTAAGCAAATACCAGGGTTCGGATACTTTGATAACACAAAGTCAGCACTTATAAGAAATTGTTGGATAAATTTGCGTTTCTGGTCAATACTTTGGTTAGGGGAATGATAAAAGGCGGCGGTTACAATTAAATTGAAAGGGCGGGGAAGTACTTTCGGTCGAAGGCTCAGCCATAGAATTTCATCATAATCTGATAAGTTGGGGGTGGGGATGAGTTTAGGTTGGAGGTTATCTCGGACAGAAAATAATATACCACCCCCTTTTTTCCCGAGAGGGTGATCGGGAGGGCGAAGTTTTATAAACTGAGTATAATTGCTAATTTTTAGGAAATCTGGGTTCTGGGACTGAACCTCTGTCACAGCAATAATATTAATTTTATGAATTTCAGAGATACCCTCGAGTTCGGTAATTTTGTCAAAATTCAGGCTCTCAGCATTGGTAAGTAGGAAAGTTGGAAATTTAAACCGATTTGGGTATTGGGATTTTTTTTTCAATTCGGGAGGGGGTTATTTGGGGTTGAAGTTTATGAGAAGGGTGCTGTGGGTAAGGGTGTGGTTTTGAGGCATTATTAAAAGGCGGGACTGGACCGGGTTTGAGAGAAAAGGAAGACAGCAAACAAATTATGGGAATATTATTAAGTTGGGATGGAACTATGGTGGAATTCGTCTTACTATTTGAAGTTTTAGAAACTCTGCATGGATGTGTTACCTGTGGATCGTTCTGCCTGCTTACTCTTAA
>JAQQPU010000103.1:138478-150918 GCA_029168905.1 Artemia sp. Kazakhstan ARC1039 | reverse complement strand
GCTAAAACTCTAAAGTAAAACTGTAAACTAAAAATATGAATTCTAAATTAAAACTCTTAAGTAAAACTTAACTAGAGATCTAAACTAAAGCTCCTAGCTAAAACTAAACTAAACTATAACTCTAACTAAAACTCTAAGCTAAGACTCTAAACTAAAACTCATAAATTCTCAACTAAAACTAAACTAAAGTATAAATATAACTAAAACTCTAAGCTAAGACTCTAAACTAAAACTCTAAACTTTAAACTAAAACTCTTATCTAAAACTAAACAATAACTCAAAACTAAAACTCTTAACTAAAACTAAGCTAAATGATAACTGTAACTAAACTCTTAAATAAAACTAAACTAATCTATAACTAACAAAAACTAAACTAAACTATAAATCTAAGTAAAACTATAGCTCTAGCTAAAACTCTAAACTAAAACTCTTATCTAAACTACAACTCTAAACTAAAACTAAACTAAACTATAACTCTAACTAAAACTCTAAGCTAAAACCCTAAACTAAAACTCTAAGCTAAAACTCTTAACTAAAACTAAACTACAAGTCTAAACTAAAACTCTTAACTGAAACTTAACTTAACTATAACTCTAACTAAAACTCTAAGCTAAGATTCTAAGCTAATACTCTAAACTCTAAACTAAAACTATTAACTAAAACTAAACTAAAACTCTAAAGTAAAACTCTTAACTATAACTAAACTAAAAGTCTAAACTAACACTCTTAACTAAAACTAAACTAAACTATAACTCTAACTAAAACTCTTAGCTAACACTCTAAATTAAATCTCTAGACTCTAAACTAAAACAAACTAAACTATAATTTTAACTAAAACTCCAAACTCTAAACAAAAACTCTTAACTAAAACTAAACAACACCTCTAAACTAAAATTCTTAATACTCTAACCTAAATCTCTACACTCTAAACTAAAACTAAACTAAACTATAACTCTAACTAAAACTCTAAACTCTAAACAAAAACTCTTAACTATAACTAAACACCACCTCTAAACTAAAATTCTTAACTAAAACTAAACTAAACTATAAATCTAACTAAAACTCTAAGCTAAGACTCTAAACTAAAACTCTGAATTGAAACTAAACTAAACTATAACTCTAACTAAAACTCTAATCTAAGACTCAAAACTATAACTCCAATATCTAAACTAAACCTCTTAACTAAAACTAAACTAAAACTATAATTCTAGCTAAAACTCTAAAGAAAAACTGTCAACTAAAACTATGAACTCTAAACTAAAACTTTTAAGTAAACTAAAGTATAACTCTGAATTAAAACTAAACTAAACTATAACTCTAACTAAAACTCTAAGTTAGGACTCGAAACTAAAACTCCAACTAAAACTCTAAGTTTTAGTCAGAGTTTTAGTTTAAAGTTTCTCTAAGCTAACACTCTAAATTAAATCTCTAGACTCTAAACTAAAACTAAACTAAACTATCACTCCAACTAAAACTCTAAACTATAAAAAAACTCTTTACTAAAACTAAACAACGCCTCTAAACTGAAATTCTTAACTAAAACTAAACTAAACTATAACTCTAACTAAAACTCTAAGCTAAGACTCTAAACTGAAACTCTGAATTAAAACTAAATTATAACTCTAACTAAAACTCTAAGATAAGACTCAAAACTATAACTTCAATATCTAAACTAAATCTCTTAACTAAAACTAAACTAAAACTATAATTCTAGCTAAAACTCTAAAGTAAAACTGTAAACCAAAATTATAAACTCTAAACTAACACTCTTAAGTAAAACAAAACTAGAGATCTAAACTAAAGCTCCTAACTAAAACTAAACTAAACTATAACTCTAACAAAAACTCTAAGCTAAGACTCTTAACTAAAACTCTAAATTCTCAACTAAAACTAAACTAAACTATAAATAGAACTAAAACTCTAAGCAAAGACTCTAACATAAAACTCTAGAGTTTAGTTTAGTTTTAGTTTAGAGTATAGAGTTTTAATTTAGAGTGTTAGCTTAGAGTTTTAGTTAGAGTTATAGTTTAATTTAGTTTTAGTTAAGAGTTTTAGTTTAGACTTACAGTTTAGTTTTAGTTAAGATTTTTAGTTTAGAGTTGTAGTTTAGTTAAGAATTATAGTTTAGAGTTTATAGTTTTAGTTTACACTTTTACTTTAATGTTTTAGTTAGAGTTATAGTTTTAGTTTAGTTTTACTTAAGAGTTTTTGTTTAGATATTGGAGTTTTAGTTTTGAGTCTTAGCTTAGAGTTTTAGTTAGAGTTATAGTTTAGTTTAGTTTTAGTTAAGAATTTTAGTTTAGAGGTGTTTTTTAGTTTTAGATAAGAGTTTTAGTTTAGAGTTTAGAGTTTTAATTAGAGTTATAGTTTAGTTTAGTTTTAGTTTAGAGTCTAGAGTTTTAATTTGGAGTGTTAGCATAGAGTTTTAGTTAGAGTTATAATTTACTTTAGTTTTAGTTAAGAGTTTTAGTTTAGACTTATATTTTAGTTTTAGAAAAGAGTTTTAGTTTAGAGTTGTAGTTTAGTTTTAGCTAAGAGTTTTAGTTTAGAGTTTAGAGTATTAGCTTAGAATCTTAGCTTAGAGTTTAAGTTAGAGTTATAGTTTAGTTTAGTTTCAGTTAAGAGCTTTAGTTTAGACTTGTAGTTTAGTTTTAGTTAAGAGTTTTAGTTTAGGGTTATAGTTTAGTTAAGAGTTTTAGTATAGAGTTTTAGTTAGAGCTATAGTTTAGTTTAGTTTTATGTAAGAGTTTTAGTTTAAAGTTGTAGTTTAGTTTTAGTTAAGTGTTTTAGTTAAGAGTTTTAGCTTAGAGATGTAGTTTAGTTTTAGTTAAGGGCTTTAGCTTAGACTTTTAGTTAGAGTTATGGTTTAGTTTAGTTTTAGTTTAGAGTTGTAGTTTAGTTAAGAGTTTTAGTTTAGAATTTTAGTTAGAGCTATAGTTTAGTTTAGTTTTAGTTAAGAGTTTTAGTTTAGAGTTGTAGTTTAGTTTTAGTTAAGAGTTTTAGTTAAGAGTTTTAGCTTAGAGATGTAGTTTAGTTTTAGTTAGGAGTTTTAGTTTAGAGTTTTAGTTTGGTATTAGCTTACAGTTTCAGTTAGAGTTATAATTTAGTTTAGTTTTAGTTAAGAGTTTTAGTTTAGAGTTATAGTTTAGTTTTAGTTTGGAGCTAAACTAAAACTTTTAATTCTCAACTAAAACTAAACTAAACTATAAATATAACTAAAAGTCTAAGCTAAGACTCCAAACTAAAACTCTAAACTTTAAACAAAAACTCTTAACTAAAACTAAACAACACCTCTAAACAATTCTTAACTAAACTAAACTATAACTCTAACTAAAAGTCTAAGCTAAGACTCTAAACTAAAACTCTAAACTCTAAACTAAAACTCTAAACTCTCAACAAAAACTCTTAACTAAAACTCTAAACTAAAACTCTTATCTAAAACTAAACAACGCCTCTAAACTAAAATTCTTAACTAAAACTAAACTAGACTATAACTCTATCTAAAACTCTAAGCTAAGACTCTAAACTAAAACTCTGAATTAAAAATAAAAAAACGATAACTTTAAGCTCTAAGCTCTAAAACTTTAAGCTAAGACTCAAAACTAAAACTCCAATATCTAAACTAAAACTTCTAACTAAAACTAAACTAAAAATATAACTCTAACTAAAACTCTAAAGTAAAACTGTAAACTAAAACTATAAGCTCTAAACTAAAACCCTTAAGTAAAACTAAACTAGAGATCTAAACTAAAGCTCCTAACTAAAACTAAACTAAACTATAACTCTAACAAAAAATCTAAGCTAAGACTCTAAATTATAACTCTAAATTCTCAACTAAAATTAAACTAAACTATAAATAGAACTAAAACTCTAAGCTAAGACTCTAAACTAAAACTCTAAACTCTAACTGAAACTCTAAACTCTAAACAAAAACTCTTAACTAAAACTAAACTAAACTGTAACTCTAACTAAAACTCTAAACTAAGACTCTAAACTGAAACTCTAAACTCTAAACTAAAACTCTTAACTACTATAACTCTACTATAACTATTATACTACTATAACTACTATAAATCCAAAAACACTTAACTAAAACTAAAAAGTATTGCTTGGTGTTGGGGTATGCAAAAAGCTGTAAGGTAAAGTTGTGTGTGAAAAGGATGAGTACTCCAACTTGTAAAATTGGTTTAGGAGGGAGATTAAGAACAGAACTTGTTCTGAAATAATATAATAATGTCGTTTCAAAAGTATTGCTTGGTGTTGGGGTATGCTAAAAGCCGTAAGGTAAAGTTGTTTGTGAAAAGGATGAGTACTACAACTTGTAAAATGGGTTTAAGAAGGACATTAAAAAAAGAACTTGTTCTGAAAAATATAATAAGCCTTTGAAAAGTATTGCTTGGTGTTGGGGTATTAAAAAAACTATAAAGTAAAGTTGTGTGTGAAAAGGATGAGTACTTCAACTTGTAAAATTGGTTTAGGAGGGACATTAAGAAAATAACTTGTTCTGAAATAATATAATAATGCCTTTTGAAAAGTATTGCTTGGTTTTGGGGTATTCAAAAAGCCGTAAGGTAAAGTTGTGGGTGAAAAAGGTGAGCACTTCAACTTGTAAAATTGGTTTAGGAGGAACATTAAGAAAAGAACTTGTTCTGAAATAATATAATAATGCCTTTTGAAAAGTATTGCTTTGGGGGCCCGGGGGGAGGGGGCGCCTTTGGGGGCCCGGGGGAGATTTGGGGGGAGGGGACCCTTTGGGGGGTCTGGGGGGAGGGAGCCCTTTTTGGGCCCGGGGGAGAGGGACCATTTGGGGCCCAGGGGAGGGGGACCCTTTTTGGTTTGGGTAGGGGACATTGCAACACTGTTCAAATGGAACTTGTGTATTATAACGACCACAGAGTTTCACCACAATTCATCTTCTAAAATGTCTCAAACTGTTTCGCCCATAAAAATCCTAAAATGCCGATTAATTTGTTTCGCCCAAATAATCCCTTAAAAGTAATTCCTGCGTGTTCCTTTGTTTCGGCATCCCTGCGCTGTCAAATTTGAAATTCCCAGGAATCCATTTCCCGCGTAAAACACATTCAATCTGTCTTGATCTCGTGTGAATTTCTGAAAAATCTAAGGTGTTCCTAATTACACTGTTATGGCTTCGATAGGATATTAATATTTATCTCTCAGACCTAAAGACCAGAGGAGTCATATTTAAAAATAGAATATTAATTTATCTCTCAGACGTAAAGATCAGAGAAGCCATATTGTTTCTTAATTGCCCTTCGTAGATCAATATAGATTTCCCGTCGATTATGTAATCAATTTCTCAGAAATCTAGTCCCCTCTAGTGGATAAATACATTTAGAATAAATTATGTAACATCAGTGAAGATATTGCATCACTCCCGTTTGTATCCATTAGGCTTAGAAACACCCCCTGATTGATCTTGAAAAAGGTGTCATTGACCTGTTAGTGGATCAATAAACCATGAATATACAATATTATGTAACATCAGTGTGTAAGTACCCCTCTCTACTCATATACGATTTTTATTGACAGCGTTGTCGTATTAATTTCAAAAAGAACTCATTCGATTGGAAATTGAAAGGTCTTGTGTCCTTTTCAATAGTAGAAAGTGACTGGAGGGTAGCTAACCCCTTCTCACGCCCACCATTTCCACAAAGACATCCAATCAAAATTTTTAGAAAGCCATTTTTTCCACTTAGTTAAAAGTTCTTGAAATTAGGGGGTTGAGGATGATAACCCCCCTCAGAGCCCTCAGGGAAAGGGTTGTAAGTTATGCCCTTGGGGCATAAAAGGTTTTTGTTCAAAGGGTTGTCGTAGAAACTTTAAAAAAGGCTCATTCAATTAGAAATTGAAAGGGGTAGTGTCCTTTTTAATAGTAGAAAGTGATTGGAGGGCAACTAACCCCCCTCTCACGCCCATCATTTCCACAAGCGCGTCGAATGAAAATTTTGAGATAGTCATTTTTTTCAACGTAGTTTACAGTTTTGGAAATTAGGTCTTTGAGGATGATAACCCCCTCAGAGTCCTTTGAGGATGACAATTCTCCCCCATAGCTCTCAGGACAAGGGTCGTAAGTTATGCCCTTTGGGCATATATGGTTTTTATAGAAAGTTTTGTCTTAGAAGCTTCAAAAAGGGCTCATTCGATTGGAAAGTGAGAGCACTAATGCCTTTTTTAATTAGTCGAAAGTGATCAGAGGGCAAATGCCCCCCCTCCCCATGCCCATCATTTCTCCAAACCCTTCCAATCAAAATTTTGAAAAAAACCATTTTGCTCTACGCATTTGAATGGTCTGGATATTATGTCTTTGAGGATAACACCCCCCCCCCAGCCCTCAGGGCAAGGTTTGTTAGTTATGCCCTGGGGGCATATAAGGTTTTTATAGAAAGCATGGTCATATATACTTCGGAGGGCTCATTGGACTGGTAATCAGATGCTCTAGTGCTCTTCTTAAGAGTCAATGTGATCGGAGGACAGCTGTCCCCCCTCATACACAAACACACACGTCATATTGTTCCGAAATGCATCTGATAGAATTTTGAGATAGCCATTCTATTCAAAATATTCTAAATATCCTACAACAAGGCTTTTAGGGTTGAAACAAATCCCAGAGATTAGGGGCAAGGGTTGTACGTTATACACAGGGGGTATTTAAGATTTCTATGGAAGGGATGGTCGTTTAACTTTAGAAGAGGCTCAGTCTTTTTCACTGAAAAAGACTTTGTCGATACAAAACAAACATGAATTAATTAAAAAAAAACTTTTTCCACCAAATAAGTTTTTCAAAAAAAAGTAAAGAACTCCATTAAACCAAAAATGAACAAAAATAGAATCAAACAATCTACCAAACATACAAATACCATAAATCAGTATCAATAAATAAATAAAACCAAAAACAAATATTAATTTAAATAAAAACCGAGTCAAACTCAAAACGAGCAGAAATTAATATGAGTAGGGTTCTAAACCCCTGGTTAACAACGAGGTTAACCCCTGGTTCTAAACCTCGTTGGTTAACAACGAGGAAATTGAGGAAGTGAGAGAGTTCAAGTATCTCGGCAGCATTCTTACGCAAGATGCCAATTCCGAAAGAGAAATACTGTGCCGAATAACATTGGCTGGGTCTGCTTTCAGCTACCTTAAAAATGTTTGGAGAAATAATAAATATTCCCAGAAGTTAAAGCTTAGAATTTATAATAGCAATGTGGTCTCTGTCCTTATGTACGGCTGCGAAACTTGGAGCATCACTGCTCAACTAGAACGACGACTCCAGGCATTCGACAATAATTGCCTAAGGTCTATCCTAAATATACATTGGACAGAAAGAATACGAAATGATGAAATATATCGTATGACAAATCATACCCCCATCCTTGATCTTATTAGAAAGCGGCGATGGATGTATTGGGGGCATATGGTGCGAATGGGGGAAGGAAGGCTGCCGCACGATGCATGGTGTTGGACACCCCCCGATCTCCGCAAATCAGGGAGACCGAAAATGACCCTTGGCAGGTCGCTAATGAAGGAGGCGAAGCTGGCGAGGTCCTCGTTGGAGGAGCTATGGTTGAAGGCTCAGGACAGGTCGTCGTGGCGAATCACTGTTGCTGCCTTATGCGCCCCCAGGCGTAGGAGGACCTAAGTCTAAGTAAGTAAGTCTAAACCCCTGTGCTTTCTAAAAGCCAGACTATAATTTGTACTTTACTGAAAAAATTCTTTTAAATATTTTCATTTTTATAACTTTAATAAATCAAAAATTAATTAGGATCTTAAGGAATAAATATCAGCATATGTAGATTAAACTAACATGCACAATTTTTTCTTCAGTAAAACTTGAATTTTTTTCAGTAAAGTACAAATTATATTCTGGCGTTTAGAAAGCAATTGGGGCCCGAAAAAAAAGGAATGCCTTGATTCTTATAACCAGAAGTCCCTGGACCAGAAGACCTAATGTGCAAAACAGTTTAGTTTAATTATTTTCTTCCTCCTGATGTCCTAGCTACCCTCTATTATTCCTTTATTTTTCCTTACTTTTCTTATTGCGGATCAGTTTGGAGAAATACAAATCGCTCCTTCATTAAAAAACACAAATTGGCCCAAAACCGTGCCATTAAAGCAGTTTTTCAGCTTCTTGTCTATATCCAACCCGTGATTTGTACTCAGATTTTGCTATAGCTCCACTAGATCAAATCATACAAAAACTAAACTGATCGCTTGCTTACTCTGCTTTCCACAATAATCTTCCTCCTCAACTATACTAACCTATTATAATATTAATAATTCGGAAGCCCACTGTCTCCGTTTATCCAATAGAGCCTTTATAATCCCTAAATGTGTTTCTAGTGCCACCCAGCAACCTCCCATTTACAAGTATACTATTCAATGGAACAAAATACCCTCCAGTATTGAGCTAGCCACAAGTTTCCGCAATGCTGTGTAATCTTTTTCAGATACTTTAACTTAGACTCCCCGTAAGGTTCTATGGCCAGAAATAAAACAGGGAAGAAACAAAAAGGAAACAAATCTATTAAAAAAACAAAATATTTTCACCCTAATACACTCACACCTTTAAGTGACTCAACACAAGAAAAAAAACTGACAACAAGACTCAAACTTTAAGAGATGTTAAGAGTCTAAAACAAATAATCAAATCAAATCCCCCTCAGGAAACCCAAAAACCAAAAATTAGACGCATTAGAAAAATCTCAGGAACGACTTAAAGTAATAAGTTGACTCTTTCAGCCCATGATGAGGGGATGTTCAACTAATCAAATGATAATATGTGCATAAGATCACTGTTACTACTGCTACTACTACTTCTACAACAACAACAACTACTAGTACTACTACTCTTGCTAAAAACCGCTTATTTTGGTATTGTAGGCGGGAAAGATAAAAATAATATCCCGATTCCCTTGATTAAGACCTGCCTGTGAATTAAAGCCGAAACCTGATCGCAGGATTTTGCAGAATCCAGCCTCCACTCTTCTCTTATTTCAATGGTTTCGATATGCGTAAGCACAAAGTACAAAACACTTCTATGGTGGTATGTTTTGTTTTCGAATTTTCTTTTTTTTTAATGCTATAAGACCTGTAATACTAATTTTCCAATTTTATATTCGTGAATTTCTCATTAGCAAAAACAGAACTGAAAACCACCACTAATTTGTTTTTGAATTGAAACCAAGCACGAAAGCAAGATTTTTTTTCAGATGGAGGGCAAATAATATGTTGTCTTTTTTTTTGGGGGGGGGGATAATAAAAACATTCTTATTTTGATAGTTTGAGTCAGAAGAGCCCAGAAATTCAAGAAAATCCAGGATTTTCGAGGGAGCTTCCGTCCTGTGTACGTCACTCTGACTCAAGGTTCTTCTGTGTATCTTGGTTTGCTCTGTTAAAATACATGAATGAGTAAAAAACTATCTATGATCTCGATAAAATTAAGGGCCACCAACTAAAATAAAAACTTATTTTTTAATCCTTAGTAGAGCTTAAAATCAATTTGATGTGTCAACATAGAAAATACGTTTGAATCTTTTGATAACAAGACTTAAATAGCCACTTGCAAGGGATTACAAAAACAAAACAACCCGAATTCTTCCCCAACACTATCACGTGACCAGGATTATTACCATCCTTTTGTGAACGCGGCTTTCCTGTTCAAAAAGCAGTGATGCAATGACTGACTGAGTGACGTTAATCTGATTGCCAGCATAGCAAAGCTTCTGTTTTCGCCAGATAATAGATGTCGAGGAACTTGGAAAGCAAAACTGACACAAAAAACATATATTTAGGGATTAGAACTGGGACGGATAACCGTTCACACGGTATACTGGCTTGTCATTATTGAATACTTGACATGTTTTATCATTATTTATTTAAAAACAAAGCTTTTCCAAGGGAAGTAAAGAGCGAAGTTTAAACTTAAAACAGACAAAATTATTACTTCGCAGTCTATCTAATATATAGCAATAAAACTAGTAAAAATAAACCAACTAATTATCTTCCCCTACTAGTTTTAAGACTAACCGAAATAATAGTTAACATTCCTGAATTTGTTTCAGATGGCAATTTTTTTGACTAGGCTGTTTTTTTTTCAAAATGCGCTTTTTAACTTTTATTACTATGGGCTTCGGTTGGCTCTGTACTAGGTTGCAGCTACTGCTGCAACCATGATAAAGAGTTCATTGTTAATTCTCCTAAGAAACTTGGTTACTGGTGGATTAAACGTACTTTTTTATATACTGCTAAAGAAGTCAAGTTTGGTTAATGCTAATGAAATCAAATAAAAAACGATGAATATATAATAGTCTATAAACAAACTTGGGCTATATATTTGCACATTAGGGGTGGGGATGGGGGGGGGGGGGGTAAAGCATACCATATATTAAATGCGTAACCTAACCTAGGTACCTTCCTCCCCCCCTTTTCCCCAAAAAACAAAAGTTTAAAGATCGTAAACGCAATGAAAACTACTCTTTGCAATCCAATTCTTAATAGCGGAGGCTTGAAATAACCAGCCTGGTGGGTATCTGGCCCGGTACCTGTAGCATCTTCAGTTTGACATTCCATATACAGCATATAAAAGAGTACGTTTAATGTACTTGTACCGAAACTAGTTAACATTGAAATCTGTGAAATCTAATAGATGGTAGAAAGCCACGATTTATTTTTAAACGCGGTCGTAATGGTACACAGTACTTGGGGAAGCAATGTTTCTCTATTGCACTGTTTATGAAACATTCTTTTTGTGCAGCATGTGCAACAATATTCATTTCCTTGGCATTTTATTTAATGTATTTTGAACATTTAAGAAAGTCTTTCATTTACAAACATTTTTTAATGGCAAAATACATGTTAATATAAAAAACAGACAATCAATAAATATTTCTCTTAAAATCTCAAGGTATTTTTTTAAGCTACACCGTTGAACTCATTTAATCCGTGTCTCCTTTTGACCTTTTAAGGACAAGTCATAAAGTAAATCTACCAATCAAATTGCTAGGAACCTTTTTTCTTTTTTTGAAGAAAGCTTGGCTTTCAATTGGCCGATTCATTTGACATTTTTCTGTAAAAGCCAAATGAAAAAGCAGTCTTAAACAGGTTTATGATGATCTCTCCATAGTGTTTGTAACCATTCAGTACTAACACTACAACTTGCAAAATTAAGATTGGAGTACTTATTAACTAAACTTCCACGTAAGTGACGATCGTATTTTATTTTAGTTGTAACGATATTTACCCGTTTTTTAGGGGTCAAATTGGGGTGGCGGTGTGTTAGGGGTTATTAACGCTTTTTTCAGTATTTTCACTAAAATTGAGTTTTTGGTACTTTTCATTGAAACGTTTGAAAAAGCAATGAAATTGCCCCTTCTAGATTTTAAAAAATACATTTTCCCCTAATTTGCATAAAGTGATGGAACTGTTTGCAGTCCAAAGCATATAATTTTCTATCCCTAATTTTGTTAGAAACAAAAGAAACTGCTATCTTGCTAAAGCTACTGGTAATTACTTTTCTTTTTTTTGTCCGAAGAAATCACCCATAATAGCTTTTTATTTCCCTTTCCTTCATCCACTCAACGCAACCAACTTCCTCCATTATCTGTCGGAGCTTCTTGACGTATGAAAGTCCATGGGGGGATAGAACCCCTGGTCCCAGGGGTATCTCTCTTTCTCCATCAATATTGGCTTGCTCTTAGCTCTGTTTTCGGATATAAGAGTGGCTGAGATAACAAATGAACATGTAAAGAAGTGTAATAGGATTTCCGATTCTCACTAGGGGGCATCCAATAGTTTTTATGTGTTTTACAAGTGTCTCAATGAGTGACACTTCTTTCAAAATAACGAAAAAACTTTTCCTCTAACTGATAATGAAAAGAAGTGCAGGTGTAGCTTAAATTTAATTAGCTAATAAAAGTAAAAAGGTAAGCTAAGTAAAAGTAAAACACAAGCTAATAAAAAAGAGTGGACGGGTATTAAAAAAAATCATGTGGATGATGGAGTGTGTGAGGTACACTGGCCTGGTCAGGCGTAAATAAAGGCAAATTTAATTTTGTTTTTGGGAAGGGAAAAGGTGATATACTTACAATACGATTATAATTATAGGAGGCGCAATAGCGCTGCCTAAGTAAAGAACGATGTTGGCAAAATGTATTACTTATTATTGTTGGTTTCTTTAGACCAGGGCACTAAACCCCATGATTTCTAAAAGCCAGAATATAATTTGTACTTTACTGAAATAATTCTTCTAAATCTTTTCACTTTTATAGCTTTAAGAAATCAAAAAGTGATTAAGATTTAAATGAATAAATATCAGCATATGCATATTAAACTGATAATGCACATTTTTTTCAGTAAATTGATTTGAATTTTTTTCAGTAGAGTACAAATTATATTCTGGCTTTTAGAAAGCATGGGGTTTAGAA
>JAQQPU010000103.1:86665-138378 GCA_029168905.1 Artemia sp. Kazakhstan ARC1039 | reverse complement strand
TTTTTTGTTTGTTTTTTTTTTTTTGGGGGGGGGTCATTTATTTATTGATATGGATTTGTGATAGTTGTATGCTTGGTAGATTATTTGATTCTATTTTTGTTCATTTTTGGTTTAATGGAATTCTTTTTTTTTTTTTGAAAAAACTTATTTTGTGGAAAAGGTTTTTTAATTAATGTACGAAAAAGGCACCAGCTTGAGGTGAATTTAGTTATCCTAAATAACCAAGTTTTTAATTTTCCCTGTACTTTTAATAGTGTTTACCCATTTTTTCAAATAGCCATCATTTTCCTCAAACTTCCAGCCTACTCTTCCTTAATATATTTTGGTGGGTGTACCGGAAATTATTTTCGTCTTTAGGTTAAAATGTTTAGTAGCACATTTAGGGATTTTCGAATTCCATTTCATTTGCGATTAAGCAGCTATATTTTCTAGGGTAAGGAAAAACACTTTATGAGGCATTTTTCTACGACTAAAAATTATTGCCCAATCAATTCAATGCAACTTATGACTGAGCACGCTATGCAAATTACCAAAATAGCAACCCAACAACAACAACATCAAAACCCACGAATATAAGACAGTTAGTTCACAAAACATACACGATGAGCTTTCGAACATTTCTTTACATTTTCTATGCTGTCACCTAACTGATTTTATATCCGCTCTACTGTTTGATCCAGGGTGGTGCTACCCAGTTTGAACCCCATCCCCGATTTTTCTTTGCATTTTTGAGTCACAATAATTTATAAAAGTCAACTCTTTGTTTCTCTGTAATTTTATTTTAAGCAATTAACTTTTATCTTAACTTAATTCGACATAGAAGTCCTGGCTCCGATAATCTTAGATAAGATTTAATTCATCATTAAATACACATACAATATGACGTGTTACTATTCCCCTCCCCCCGAAGGCTCATTGGCATGTAAAGAAGGGGAAAGACAAATGGGTTACTTACTCAGAGAAGAAAAACAAAAGAGAATTTCAAATGGTCACTTGACCTTATACAAGGAGTAAATGGAACTTGAACATGATTTTTCATCATGTTCGAGGGGTTTTGAGTTCAGTGTTTTTCGAACATTTTTTTTACTTTTTCTATGCTGTCACCTAACTGATTTTATATTCATTCTACTGTTTGATCCAGGGTGGTGCTACCCAATTTGAACTCCATCCCCGATTTTCATATTGCGAAGATTATAATTAAGTTTACTGAAAGCTCATTCGAAACTAAAAATAAAGTTAGAAGGTACTGGTGGTCTCAATTCACTGAATTTAGGGGGGGGGGGGCAAAAATGTATTGTTCAAAATTGAGCCGGGGGTAATTTTGTGTTGTTTCTTTTTTTCAGTGAAAATCCCATACAAGACCATTTCCCAATGAAAATACGATAAAAGAATAAAATATTTAAACAAAAACAAAAATCCATTAGGGTCTGGGGTGTCAAGATAAAAACTATTTCTTCAACTTCTTAATGATTTTGAAGTAACAACTGTATTGCAGCTATTTATTATTATGTGTTGCAGCTATCATCAGAGAAAAATATAATTTATTAATGATAAAATTAACCGCAGTTTCATAGTATTAGTGAAACATAATACATGTTTTGAAACTAAAAAAATATAAACTAAATAGGTTTTAAACTAAAAAAAATCCATGTTTTGTGGCACAAAAAGTTGTGTGTGCTTCATGCCGCTTGGTGCTACAGTAAGCTGGTAGTAGTTGTAGTAGTAGTATGAATATCAGAGAACCAAAGGATAATTATGAGATCCTGTGAGGTCAATTTAACCCCCACTCCTCCCATGTATATATGTCTCTGTTCTTGCTAAATAAGCCTTTTAAAATGACTTTTCTGCATTCTTCGAGAATTTGGGAAGAGCCACCTCTTTCGAAGTTAACGATAGGCGTGTCTGCCTTCTAATTTTCAAAATAAATGTGGGATTACCAATTAATCTGAGTAGGGTATAATAAGCACTTTCAGAGGCAACGTACTAGCGTTACCTATAGTAAAGGGCCATAAGGCTTAAATATATTATTTTTGTTTTCAGAGCCACAACACATGGAAGAGGTGGCCGTAAAATTTCGAAGGGTACGACTGGAAATTAAAGGCTCTATTTCCCTTTTTAAAGCTCAAAAGTGATCTGAGGCCAACCAGCCCCCCACCAATGCCTCTTTTTCCCCCAAGGAAATTCGATCAAAATTTTGAGATAGCCACTTTGTTCAAAATAGTGCAAAGGTAAAAAAAAGTATGCCTCCGTCGGGTTAGCAAAACCCCACAGCACCGGGGAAAGGAATGAAAATTATGCAAGTCGCCAATTTTGTACGTATAAGATCTTTGATCTGGAAAAGGGGGCTCACTAGACAGTTTTTTTTGTTTTTTTTATCAAAGGTGTTTTGAACCATTTGATACTATGGGCCATGGTTTGCTCTTTAATATGATACAAAATTGTAGCTATTTTAAACATTATATTTTATCACTTAAAAGGGAAATATATATTACTAATTGCTTTCAAATGAGCCCTTAAACGGGTCCCTATGACGTTCCAGTTCCACACTAGCAGTGTAATAAAATAAAGATAAAAAAGAGGACATATCAGTGTTGCCCACTGCAAAAAAGCGATTTTCCTTGTTGTTCAAGGTGGGGGGTTGTGACTTTAATGTAAAGAATTTTTTACAATGGTGATTCTAATAATGCCGTTTTCATTTCGATCCGACACCATTTTCCAGGATTTTCGGGCTGACATTCGAAATTTCCGTAAATTTGTTTTCGCAATAAACTTTTACCATTAAAAATTAATCGAAATAATAGTTACTATTCCTGAATCAGCTTCAAATGGCAATTTTTAACCTTTGATAGTTTTTTTTTAAGTATTTTTGCATTTTGGTTACTACGAGCCGTGGTTCGTTCTTGCTAGATTACAGAAACCCCTAACTATGAAGACCTAGCCATGACTATTTGGGTGCAGACACCGCTTGGCTTACTTTTGAGCTCAGTAAAGGTCCCGTTCAAATAGAAGATAAGGACTATACCTGCCATTTTGAAGTGCAGGATCTCCCGGAAGATGTCCTGGGTTTCACTCTTATCCCTTTCTTCGCGCCTTCTGAAAGCTACCACTTGGCGTCCAAGAGGCTAATTCAATAACAGTAACGTCTTTACACGCTCTCTGTTTCCTTGAATTCCTTGAATTTCTTGAATTTCCTTGACGATCAGTATTTAAGTTCATTGCAATTTAGCTTTATGCTCCTGCTTTCATTTAAAATATTGGGGCCATGATACCAGAGAATTTTCGTGCCCTTTGCGTTTTTCATGGAAGTTTGCCGGTTCCGAGATATTTTTTCACTTTTTGCAGCATTAACCTATAGAAGAGCTTCTTTATTAAGATTCAACAATCTCAATGGACTCCTTTGGAAATCACGGCACAAAGCAAAGCATAAAGACAGTCTTCATTGAATAATCCAGCCACATGAATTTCACAGAGCACCTACTGGAAAATTAGCGAATTTTTTCTGGAATCTTTTCCTGAACAATGTTGCAGGATAATATCCAAGCACTGGCTGTCTAGACTCAGCTGGCTGTGAAGCATAAGGACTGTGCTTGGGGTGGGGACCATTGGTTTGAATCTCAAAGCTTAGCTTTTCTGAGTTTTGAGAATTTGCAGCTAAGCATGTTCTGACATAAAATATAAAATTCAGAAGCAAGGTGAGGCGGAAAAATCCCTGGTCCTGCGACAAGTATATGGAATCAGGCTACGAGCCTTTTTTCTACAAGTGCATCATTCATCTCTTTTTAAGGGGGCTTCCTCTGCCGTGCCACCATAATTTGATACTGGACATCAATATGAAGCCATAACCCCCGAGGAGACCATTCCATCAAAGCCACTCCAGGTTTTTTGAAGTGAAGTTCAAATAGATGGATGCAACCTAGAAATTAAACCAAGTAAAACATTTGTGGACCCATCGCACCCAATGGACTTATTGGGTACGTAAGATGGTGTAGTTTTGTGAAAAATGTAGAAATGAGCTTTTGGGGGGGGGAGGATGGGGCTTAGAAATCTGCCCCTAAATGTAAAATGCATCTAATTATATCTTCCTTATTTGGAAAAATGAGTCCAGCCATAAGTGTCTATCTAAAATGTTTTTGACTTTGCAAAATTGGAATCTTGTCTAAATCACTGCAATAATCCCGCGTAAAATCTTACGCTACCGAAAAGACACACGCACAGGAGTTTGTTTTTTCCAAAGGGTTTGTCTACCTTAAACCTTAACTTTAATTTGCCAATCGTAAGTAATTACATTGAAAATTTTTAACTCCAAAAACTAGGAACTGGATTATTCATTTTTCATTTCATTATAATTTCATTTTTATTGGATAATTTCATTTTTATCGACAATTATGACTATAATGTGGCACAGGCATTACAGATATAGGGCCAGTAGGTTTATTGAAATGTAGTTATTGAAAATTTTAAATATATTTATTGAACCATTACTTTTCTTAACCTGAGTTTCAATGTGCCAATATAGAAGTAATATGTAAATATAAATGGAAAATATAGATAAAAAATATAATATAGTACAATATAGTATGGTATAAAATAATACAATATAGTATATTTGAATTAAAATATAGTATAGTGTAAAATAAAATAAGATGTAGGAGAAAATATAGATGCAAAACTAGCTGCTTTTCAGCCTTTTTGTTGTTTACTTTGGGAGAAAACAATAAAAGCCAAGGACATTTCTTAAACAACCGTTAAATCCAAATGGGAGAAAAGCCTTACTCGATTTGTATAAATGTTTTCCTGAGTTCACAACTCTTAACTAGATTAATTTTATCCCCCTATTTATATTCTTTGCTAATATAAACGTCATTCAATATTTATTCAAAACCAATTAGTCGGATTTTTGCAAGCTTAGTAAAAGACGACATGGGAAATTTAAATGGATTAGTTGCACTTTCTTCTTTTTAATGATTAACTTTAAAAAAAGCTTTCTGATAAAGAAGTTTTTAAAGAAAACTAATGAGCCAGAATAAACTTAAGACGAGCAGAAATAAATTTCATGTAATAATTCAAACTTCGAACGACCAGAAATTAATGTCAAATAATTATTTGAAACCCAAACGAACAGAAATAAAATCAATGATCATGTCAAGCATAAAAATAACAGATACTGATGCAGATGAACAAATAAATCTTAAAATGAATATAAATAAAATTGAATATTCATATTAAACTTAAAACAAACGATAATACTATAAAAAGGGCTTTGGCTACTGTCCCCTTCCCAATCTCCTAAATGTAAAAGCTCTAAAGCCTATTGTGTCATTTGTGTTTTATTGAAAACTTTTTGTACCTTAACTTTTCAAATCGTCGACTAAAAAAAAATGTCACCATAATAATCAAGATGAGTGGAAAGAATTAATGAAATCGAATGAGCCTCCTTCGAAGTTTTTACGACCCCTCCTTCCATAGCAACTTTACTCGTTAACGACGGGCAAGTTGTATGAATTAGAACTCTTGTCCCCAGGCTATGGGGATTTTGTCAACCCTGGAAGCATAGTTATATAGCCTTTGGACAGTTTTGAACAAAATGGCTATCACAAAATTTTAATCGGATATATTTGGAGTTAATAGGGCATGGGGGATAGTTGCCCTCCGATCACGTTTGACTCTTAAAAAGGGCACTAGAACTTCTAATTTCTAATCTAATGACCCCCCTCCAAAGTTTATATGACCACCCTTTCCATGTGAAGTATCTCTGGAAAAAAATGATAAATAATAAAACGTTGAAGCCTTGTGGTTCTTTACTATAGACAACGCTATAGCGTTGCCTCTGATAGCAGTAGCAGTATTAGTAGTAATTAGTAATAGTATTGACATCGGTCCTTTTGGTTCCAGTTCAACATCCCGTCCTCTTGCCCTGATAGTTTCAACTTAATACTCTAAGCTGTTTCTGAGATATTGCTGTTATGTACTGTCCATAACCTCCTAGCACATAATATGTTTTGGTTTTGCCCAAAATACCCCTCAACAGTCCCTAAAAGTTCCACATTAATACCATTAGGCTTAGTAATATTAGTGCTAATGTAGCAGTACTACTGCTACTACTGCTAGTAGTATGCACAAGTGCATTTTTATTAGTTGAACATACCCTCAATTTCCTCTGAAAGTTTTAACCAGATATTCTAGGCTCTGATACGGCCTTTTAACAGTTGCACACAGCCTGTTTCAGTTTCATTCAACATATCCCTCAACATTTCCTGAAGATTTCTCTATCTTTTAGCTGTTCATTATCCCCCTTAACATGCACTAAAAGTTTCAACTTAATATTCTAAGCTGTTCCTGAGATATAGCTGTTATGCTCTTTTATTAACCCGCATCCTCATAGCGTGTTTCAGTTTAGTTTACAACCTCTTCAACATTCCCTGAAAGTACTAGTAGTTGTCGTCATAGTGGTTGTTGTATTAGTAGAAGTCGTAGTAGTAGTAGTAGTAGTAGCAGTAGTGGTAGCAGTTGCAGTAGCAGCACCAGTCGCAGTAGTAGTGTGCACGTTTTGCTTTGTTCGAAATCTTCTCTAATATCCCCTGAAAGCTTCAACTTAATATCCTAGACCATCCCCAGGAAACTGCTGACACGCCATTTTGGCAACCCGTATGCACAGAGTTTGTTTTGATTTAGTTCAACTTTCCCCTAAACATTTCTTGAAAATTTCACCTACCCTTAACCTCGGTCATAGTAGTCGTAGTAATAGTAGTAATGGTACCAGAAGTAGCAGTAGCAGCAGTGCTAGCAGTATGCACAGAGCAGTGGTGGTTCTGGCCTCTCTTGCACCTGAAGTAAAAATATCGATTAGTGTCTCCCCCCCTCTCTGTCTCCCAAAACCTTTCAGGCCAAATTTGAACAAAATTTTCATTTATTAACAAAATTTGAAGACAAAATATCGCAAAAAACGTTGATTAATTAAATTATGTCTACTTACTTTTATTTTCAAGGACCTGATGAATGTGATGGTGATGAAGGTGATGAAGATATGAGAAAAATGAAAATTTCAGATTCAATTTGCTTGTACTTACTGCCAAATGCGCCCTTTACTTTATTTCAATCTTGGAACCAACCTTTTTACTGTCTTAGAGAAAATAAGTGGTAAATATTATGCTCTACAACTAGATTAGTCTACCAACGTGCAAGGCCTATCTCAACTGCTTCTTTTTTGTGCGTTATGTATGGCAGAGCGACGTGAATGAAAATATATGGTTCTACAAACCAATGAGTCATGGAATTGTTGAGGTAGCTTTCAATACAGTTGATTCCTATAGAAAAGAAAAAGCTTTACAGTGGAAGGAATGTGTCGGTATATGCACTGACGGTGCGCAGGCTATGTGCGGGAGAAATAGCAATGTGGCTACGAGAGGTCTTGAACAAAGTGCGTGTGCTTTGTGGACACACTGTAGCCTTCATAGAGAAGCACTTATTTCCAAAGGTTTGCCAGATGACTTCAAAACAGTACCTGATACAGCTGTGAAAATAGTAAATTATATTAAAACGAAACCCTTACAAGCCCGCCTATGTCAAGAACTGTGTGAAGAAATGGGTAGTTACCATACATCTCTTTTTCTGCTTACAGAAGTTCGCTGGTTCTCCATAGAAGAAGTTCTGACACGATTAGTGGAATTGCGTACTGAAGTTATAATTTACTTGGAAGGAAAAACTGTATATATTAAATATCTACCAGGAGATGAATTCATTCTCTAGCTCACTTATTTGGCTGATCAGGCACGAACGGATAAGACATTTTGCAGTTCACGGTAAAATTCGAGCCTCCATGAAACAACCTTATGCTGTGGAAAAGTTGCATTGATAATTGCAAGCAGGATTATTTTGAAAAACTTGAAACTTTTATTATTTGAAACCAAATGCAGCCTAAGATCAACATACTGAAATTTCCTGTCATTTATCACTATTAAAAAAAAATGGAACGACTATCATGGTTGCAGCGGCAGTTGCAACCTAATAAAGAGCGAACCACAGCCCATAGTAATAAAAAGTTGAAATACGTGTTTAAAAAAAACTGTCTGGTGAAAAAAATTGCCATTTAATACTGAATCAGGAATGGCAACTATTGTTTCGGTTAATCTTAGAAGTAAAAGCTTATTGCGAAAAGAAATTTATGATGATTTCGAAAAAGAGCCTGAAACCCCTTGAAAATGGCGTCAAATCGAAATAAAAAGTGCACCATTGGAATCAGCATGGTCGGAAACCTTTAGTAGGATAATTACAGTCCCCCACCTTGAACACAAAGAAAAATGACTTTTTTGCATGGGTAGCACTGATCCACAGTTTATAGAATTATCCAGTAAGTTTATCGCAGATCATTTCTGGTCTTCGTTCTCGGTTAGCTCCTCCCACTTATTTCTACATTAGCGGGAATGCGGGTTAGTCTGTTTCCGATTGTTTCCAACAAAGTGCATTATTCGTAATAGCGGGTTTCCACTTGTTTCCGATTAGATCACAGTCTGACTTGTCTACCCATGAAAAGATCTGACTTCGCTTATGTTTATATCTGCAAAAACGTTCTCCGGAGCACTCGCACCCCGGTCCGGGTTTTTATAATGGGTGGGATAGAGAATGATCATACTGGATAATTCTATAAACTGTGCACTGATCTGTCTACCTTTTTTTTCTTTCTTTTTTTTCTAGAAGGGCTAGACGAATTCCCTAGGGCTAGGGAATTCGAAAGGGAATTAAATTTGTCAGTGCCCTTTTTAAGTGACCAAAAAGACAGGAGGGCAAATGGGCCCTCCCTACAGGCCCCCTCCCCCCAGCTAGTCCTATAAAAATTTTGAGAAAGCCATTTTGTTTAATATAGTTCAAAGGTCCATTATATATGGTTTTGATGATGATATGGCCCTCCATAGTCCCTGGGGAAGGGCTGTATGTGGTGTCGGGCGTATCGATATCGCGCGTCTCGGTGTCGTGCGTATTGGTATCGCATGTATCGTATCGGGAATATCGGTATCCGCTGTTGTTTTTTTTCGTTATTTTCTAGGCTCATTTTTTAAAGCATGCCCCGGCAAGGTATCATGGTTGCAGCGGCAGCTACAACCTGTTAAAGAGCGAACCAGAGCCCATAGTAACCAAAAGTTTAAAAATGCGTTTTGAAAAAAAAACTGCCTAGTGAAAAAAATTTTCATATGACACTGACTCAGGAAAGTTAATTATTATTTCGGTTCGTCTTAAAAGAAAAAGTTTAGCGCGAAAAGAAATTTATGTTGATTTCGAAAAGAAGCCACACCCCTCGAAAATGGCGTCATATGAAAATGAAAAATGTACCATTGGAATCAACATGGTCAAAACCTTGTACAGGGAAGTTACATGCCCCCTCCCTGAACAACAAGGAAAATCACTTTTTTGCATTGATCTGTCTCCCGTTTTTTTTTTTTTTTTTTTTTCAACAGGTTTTCGCGGGCTACCAGAACATCATGAAGAGATTCTTAATGACTCATTCAAAAGCTATTTCTTATATCTACGTGCTTTTTTTAAATTCTGCCATCTGCAAGTGCCATATGGCACTAAAATTTCACTTTTTGTGCTATTTCTCAAAGGGCGGCACTAGCAGGCTACCAGAACATCGTTGGTAGATCTTTTATAGCTCACATATAAGATATTGCACATATCTACGTCTTTCATATAAATTCCACCATCATCAAGTTCAAATGGCACTAAAAACGGCACTTTTGGTGTCGTGTCTCAAGTGGAAAAGCTGCATTATAAAAACAATTGATTTCCAACAAAATGTTTTGCTCGAATTCAAACAAGCCAAAAAAAATCCAATTTTTCTATTGGAATTGTGACTTGCTTATTTAATTCAAACAAGTCACAAAAAAAAATCCAATTTTTCTGTTGGAATTGTGACTTGCTTATTGAATTCCAACAAATTATTGAACAAATTATTATTTTTGCTCATTTTTGGTTAAATGGAGTTCTTTACTTTTCTTTGAAAAACTTATTTTGTGGAATAAGTTTTTTTTAAATTAATTTCTGCTCGTTTTATATTGACATAGTCTTTTCAGGGGAAAAGAAAATAATACTTTAAATCTTTCGTTTTTTTAAGACTTTATAGTTTGGCCTGCTATTTGTATGCTGGAGAAAAATTTTCAGCAATTTTTAACAACATACACACTTTTAAAAGTCTGGACACAAATAGTAGTGTTTAATTTAGTTTCATACCTCCTCTAGTTGACCTGAAATAGAAAACTTGATACCATTCGCAAAAAAATCTGTTTACTTTCTTTGATAGCTTCGATACACTTACGCTATTTTGATTTGGTTAAATTTTAAGAGCAGAAGTGGCCCCCAAAGTTTGAACATAATACCCTCAGTTGTTCTTGGGATAGGCTACAGCTGAGATGCCTTATTGGGAATTAGCATTAGCACAGTGCATTTTGATTTAATCTTAAGGCAATATTTCGTTCTTAAACATAACGGGCAAATGGGAGGGTGAGAGTGGGAGGGAAACTAGTTGCCCTCCAATCACTTTCGCCAATTAAAAAGGACATTAGCCCTTTCTATTTTCAATCGAATGGACCCTTTTCGAAGTTCCTACGACAACTCCCTCCATACGAAGTGTCCTGGTCTAAAAAAAAAAAAAAAAAAAAAAAAAAAAAAAAAAAAAAAAAAAAAAAAGATACATTGTACTCATATCGATCTTTACAAAAGAATGTCAAGCCTTCCAATTTCTTTCGAGTATTAAAAAGGGCACTAGCCCTTTCAATTTCCAATCGAATGAGCCCTTTTTGAGTTTCTACGACAACACTTTCTATAAACACCTAATATGCCCCCAGGGCATAAATTACAGCCCTTGCCCTGAGGACTGTGGGGGGAGTGTACTCCTCAAAGACCTAATTTTCCGAACTTTCAACTATATTAAAACGGCTATCTCAAAATTTTGATTGGATGTGTTTGGGGAAATGGTGGGCGTGAGAGGGGCGTTAGTTGCTATCCAATCACTTTCAAATAGAAGAAAAGGCACTAGCACTTTCATTTTCCAATCGAATGAGCCCTTTTGAAGTTTCTACGACAACTCTTTCAATAAAAACCTTATATGCCCTCAGGGCATAGCTTACAACCCTTGCCCTGAGGGCTGGGGGTTGTCATCCTCAAAGACCTAATTTCCAGAACTTTCAACTACGTTGAAGAAAATTTCTATCTCAAAATTTTGATTGGATGTGTTTGGGGAAATGGTGGGCGTGAGAGGGGGGTTAGTTGCCCTCCAATCACTTCTGACTATTAAAAAGGGCACTAGCCGTTTCAATTTCCATTCGAATGATTCCTTCTTGAATTTTCTACGACAACGCTTTCTATAAAAGAAAACTTTATATACCCCCAGGGCATAACTTACAACCCTTGTCCTGAGGGTTGTGGTGGAGTTTCATCCTCAAAAACATAATTTCTGGACTTTTTAACTACGTCAAACAGAATGGCTATTTCAAAATTTAGATTGGATGTGTTTGGGCAAATGGTGGGTGTAAGAGGGGTATTAGTTATCCTCCAATCAATTTCGACTATTAAAAATGGCACAAGACCTTCTAATTCCCAATTGAATGAGCCCTTTTTGAAGTTTCTATAACATCACTGTCTATAAAAAACCTTATATGCCCCACGGGTATAACTTACAACACTTGCCCCGAGGGCTCTGAGGGTGTTATCATCCTCAAAGACCTAATTTCTAAAACTTTTAACTGCGTTGAACAAAATGGCTATCAGAAAATTTGGTTGGATGTTTTGGGGGAAAAGGTGGACGTGAGAGGGGGGTTAGTTGCCCTCAAATCACTTTCGACTATTAGAAAGGGCTCTAGCCCTTTGAATTTCCAATCGAATATGCCCTTTCTTAAGTTTCTACGGCAAAGCTTTAAATAAAAACCTTATATACCCCCAGGGCATAACTTACAACCCATACCCTGAGGGCTGTGGGGGGGGAGTGCCATCCTCAAAGCTATAATTTCCGGACCTTTCAACTACTTTGAACAAAATGGCTATCTCAAAATTTTGATTGGATGTGTTTGGATAAATGGTGAGCGTGGAAGGGGTGGTAGTCGCCTTCCAATCACTTTCGACTGTTAAAAAGAGCACTAGCCATTTCAATTTCCAATCAAATGAGTCCTTTTTGAAGATTCTACGACAACGCTTTCTATAAAAACCTTATATGCCAGTAGTGTTGACCCTATTGATCCGAAACTAGATGGTATAAAGCGACCAATCCCTCTATATTATGGACCTATAAAGTGATCAAACATGTTATATTTGGAACTAGGGACGAGATTGTGTAATGCAATCAGACTGGTTTTTGAGCCAACACCCATTTTTTAGGCCAATCAGAGAGAGCGGAGGCTACTCCATATACGATAACTGGATTAGTAATTGGATTCAAATAAACGAGGTGATTTTCATGGTAGTTCATATTAGTAAGAGAATTGAATTCAGAGAGAGTGAATAGTTTATTTGAGACGATATTAGTAAAGAAAATAAGTGGAACATTTACAGTATTGGAGCTTGATGGTGGAGCAGGTAGCAGCAATGATACAAGGGCGAGAGTACCAAACGTGGCTATGGAAATAACACGAGGACGTAGACTAAGCCTTGAATGGGACGATATGTATGCTAGATACGTGATATCATTGAGCAACTTTAAATTGGAGGAGCAATTATGCTTTGCTGCGAAACTGAACATTGTGCATATAAATTGACTTCAGGCTGCATTATATGCACTAGTGAAATATATTGATGAAAACAAATTGATTCAGTGGTTATTATTCTTGTAATTATAGTCAATAAAATTGTTTCTAAATCGAAGATATTTTTCTTTTTTAAGTAGGCTAGCGTATGTTTTTTAGAGTAGAAAAAAGAGTCCTGGTTAGTCTAAAGTTGATTGTGAGAGTGTTAGGACTCTAAAAAATGGATAGATTTGAGAAAGAGCGAATCATGGGGAATCTTGTGTTTATGGAAAAACGTTTGATTCTAGATGATGATTTTCTAGAGTTATCTATTCAAAGGAAGATATTTTTTCAGGGAATGTTTATCGATGTAATGAAAACTGATTCTCCGTCATTAGACTATTGCATGAAGCTTCTACATCGTGGTCCAAAGGCATTTACACAATTTATTGACATATTAATCACAACAGGACAAAATGATATTGTGGATATGCTTTTAAACACTAGCTTAGAAATTTAAGACTTTTTTCATGAGAAAGATGCTGTTCAAGGATGATTTACTCCTCTCTCTCTCTATCCCACTCAATTTGTTGATCGTAGCTCAGTTTAATTTTGGCGGCAAGAGTTTCAACACATGAAAAATGTTCCATAAATGTCCACTATACGTGTATACACTGGGCAGCTGGTCATCATGTGAGAATTGTACAATTATTGATGAGTATGATGAAAAGTACAGATTATGCAACCCGTTTAAATTGCATAGAGGATATGCTGTACAAATTAAAGGTTGTAATTCCTGTCTTGAAGGGGTGTGTGACTCTAATCCTAGAGGGCACCTATGCTCGAATTGCCACTATGATAAATGTTATCAGTGGGAGAATACATATCCTGGTATGATTGGAAAGAATCCTAAGAGTGATTTTAGTTTATTGCTAAGAGATTGGTATCGTCGTGGCTTTAGATTGTTCTAGGAGGAGGAGCCAGGTCAGCGATTCAACTGTTGGAACAACAAAAGAATTTGGTTTCTACGTATCCGTTGTGAAGACAATGGCTACTATGATTATAAGCCCACTGATTTTTATTTGGCTGTGACGGAATGTGATTCGCCACTTGAGGACACTGTTTGTGACATTGCTTCAAATAAGCAAATTGAAACATGTGAATTCTATAAAATGAATGAGAATAGTATCATTGACTATACAAAGAGATATGATAAGAGTAAAGTTACACTCTACTGTAGAAAATGTGACCCTGACATTGCAGCACATCAGGATCAGTATACTGTGAATTAAGATAATCTACCTGCATTAGTTGTTCTCGACAAATATCTATACCTAGTAGAAGATGAAATCTAAAGAGTAGAAAAGTTGTTTTTATCATGTATATTCATTATTTTTATTAATAAACAATTTCACATACATTTTTAGAACATTTTATTCGTAGGGCACTAAAATCAATATTAAACACGCTTGTAAGTATATTTTCCACTAGAAAATGTTGAGAAACTGCTTGTAGGTATAGCCACGACATCTGAAAATGAAAAAGAGAAGTGCATGAAAGCCGTATGTCTTAGTCGTTAAATCCTGTACTCTTCTTTGATTTTGAATAATAGTTTTTCCGCTGTTGTCAATAAAGTTGCCGATGTATGGAGTGTAGAATTTATATGATAGGCCAAGAGGATCAAAAAACTCAATATTCTTCGCTGTTTGAAAGATGCATAGCCGATGGCCAGTCTTCAAGGTCGCTGGACTGCTATTAACAATGATTAGGGTATTGTTAACACTTGGAATTTTTTCAATGAAGTCCGATGGTATGCAATAGGACTTGTACTGAGACATGTATGGATCCATATTAAATACGCTGATTATTGGGTTTGTGTTCATGGTGCTAGGTCTTGTAGAACACTGCCGTCGGGTGTGATTTTCCAATAGGTTTCAAATTGACCCAATGATATTAGCGTGATACTCTCAGTCAAAGCATCGGCAAATGTGCACTCTAAACATACATTCCCCGTTCGTACTATGCTCATATCCTGGGTACCAGACAAGTCCAAAACAATTACACCATGATTTTTTGAAAACATTGAATCGGTTGTTCCATTTTCGAATAGTTGTGAATCATGATCTAGGGATTGCATGGTCAACTCATACAGAGTTCTATAGGATTTTTTGTCAAATGATAGAGTGTTCAGTGGAATGCCATTCACTTTGCACACAAGGCTAGATAGACACATAAAAATTAAAATCATGGGGGGATGCAGTCCAGGATCCAACGGCACTGCCACTCTTCACAAAGGCCAAAGTGAGTTTTGATGGGATTTCTGCATTGATAAATGATAAATCGGTATAACTACGAGAGCCAGTGGCAATGTGACGTTGATTGGTGATCGTATGGGGGACAAGAAGTTTAATGTTGTTGCCATTGGCTCTTAGCTTTTCCACTGCCAATGCAACAGAACTCATAACCTTTTGTTTTCGAACATGAAGAATGGCCGAAGTGATAATGACATTTGCATCGGGTGCTCCAGCAAGTGTTTATTTCAAAATGAAATTCGATGGAGCTAGTTGTAACTTTATGTCAATTTTGACATTGGGGGGTAACCATTGCGATATATTGAATATCTCATGATTTAAATTTCCAACTACATGATACTCCTGGGTCACTGCAGTAGTTAACTCACCGTCAGTATCAACATCTGATCGATATTCATAGCCCAATGACTGTCCTCTCAACTCCTTATATGCCTTTGGTGTCATCATCATAAATTGTATGTAGCTTGCATAGTTGGATAAGTTATTGCTAGTGCTCACCAATGTTCCATTAATAAATACATTAATTGGTTTGAACAGGTTGTGTAGACTATAGTTTTCTTAGGACAGGCCATCGGCAGCAGACGGAGTTGTATTGTCTGACTTTTTCTTCACCGCAACATTTAAATCAATACATGTTGATGACAAATCAATGAAACAGTCTTCATTGGAATCTATCTGAAAGTGTATATTTTCCGAGAGGGGTTGTTGAGGATGAAATTGTTCATAGTAGCCATACTTGACACTGACATCAACATTTTCGGCATTGAACAGATTCAATAAAGAACTGATTGATGGATGTGATTCCTTGTGGGGGAGATAAGTCATCTTAAGCGAAGAAATCCTTCTTTGATCTAACAATCTTTTTCTTTTTCTTCTTGTTGGTATTCTTCGTTTTACTCCTCAAAGTCCTTGTTAATGTCCTTCGCTTCCCTCCTGGGTAGAGACTGATGAGTTAATGATGCCCACGCATCCTTT
The DNA here is from genome assembly GCA_029168905.1 of Artemia sp. Kazakhstan ARC1039. Lineage (NCBI taxonomy): Eukaryota > Metazoa > Arthropoda > Branchiopoda > Anostraca > Artemiidae > Artemia > Artemia sp. Kazakhstan ARC1039. The sequence goes on along the minus strand of JAQQPU010000103.1, from coordinate 122,387 downwards.
TTAATCCCTTCCCATTTTTCTGAGATTTTAATTGCTCACCAACGGCTCTTGCTGAAGATCTAATATTTTCCTTAACACTCTCGTTCAAATTTTTACCCGACCCCCTGTCCTGTAGTGTTGAGTTAGTAAAATTTGATGCAGCAGGTACAAGATATTTTCTGGCAAGGGGTAGTGCAGGACAAAATAGCCTCGCAAACCAGCTACCAAGACCATAGCCAGACATTGTATTACGCCCTTTGTAGTAGTCCAATCTATGACCTATTTAACGTGGACTCAGAGCACCAACAGAGCAAGTGATATCAGGACAGACAAATGGAATTCTTCTACTGTTCGTTTTAGGTGGTGTCGACGATGGGTCGAAAATGACAAGTAATCACAGCTAAACCTTTTGTTATTGCTAGAGGATCACCCAATTCACTTCTTAGCGTTAACTGACAGAGCTCCAAATATGAAGTGTTTACAGGAACATAATGAAGATGCTTTATATTTACGGGTTGTTTTTAGTTCAAGAACACGTAGGAGGGGGACATTTGAATTACCAACTCTCGATGTTTCCACAAAGGATGCATAAAGAAATATGCAAGAGTCCGAGGCGAAATCAGGTGGATAATCAACAAAAATAACCTGATCCATCCCGTTAACAGTGCCAGCGCTTTTCCCATTGATAATATTCTGTTTAAAGCCAAGAATATCTCTCAGATTATGATTGAGATGAATCATTTCAGTGTCAACAGGTGAGGTAATGTAAATCCTATCGTGTTCCATTGAATAATTAAAATGGAATATACCATTCCTACAATATGAGATTTTTCTATTGATTGTACGACACAAATCCGTCATAGTACCATATTCTTTATATTTCAATGTGACATGTGGATATTCACTAGATTTAAGTGCTTAAACCAATTCATACTCGACAAAAAGTGACCAATCGAATGGTATAACTTTTATATCATACACACGATCCTCTCTCAGGATATCATAGGTATTTTTGAGAATGCAGTCGACAAGAGCCACTTCATACTTTCTTTCATCGAATTTGCTGGCGGGGGAGAGTTTCGTCCAAAAATCACTTGTTTTATTCAAGTTATTGTAGAGAGGATCGGAGACGTTGGACATAAATGTTACATAAAAATCATTGCGCATTGTCAATATCTTCAATACTGATCCAAGAATCAAAATCAGAGTTGTATCCTAGCCACCGAACAAATAACTGATTCTTACCCCCGCGAAAACGTTGGACATAAATATTACACAAAAATCATTGCGCATTGTCAATATATTCAATACTGATCCAAGAATCAAAATCAGAGTTGTATCCTAGCCACCGAACAAGTAACTGTTTCTTACCCCCGCGAGTACGAGTCTTTAATATCTGTTCAATTTGATAGATTTCACTATTATTTTTAACTTTTTGTAGTTCATAGTCATAAAAGCCGCCGAGAATCTCTTCATCTTTGGTATCTCCCAAACGATAAGTTATGGGTTTATTGTCTAGGATTTTTGCCACTTTAAAAAGTTCAGTGGACCACAAGTAATTGCCCTTTTCAAAAACGTTAGTTGTTCTATTAATTCGAACAGTATCACCAACATTAAATTTTTTCTTCTTCACAATCGTTTCATTGGAATATTGTTTAAGAAAAGTATCAATTGTATCATAATCAGAATGATGAACTTCCTTTGGGGTTGCGTTGGACAATGATCTATGAGGTCGTTGATTATAAATCAACATGATTTTATCTAAATCATGAATAAAAGCAGGTGTATTTTTCAATCTACAATATCTTGAAATTAAAAGTAGAATAGTTCTTATCAATCGTTCGGCCAATGCAGCCTTTATAGGACTATGACTATGATAGAGCAGTGTATTATATTTCGCTAGTAATTTTTCAACATGGGGATTAACAAATTCACTACCGCGTTCCGTTTGAATTTTTTTTATACAAAATCTGTTCGAGAATACTTTCAATAGCCTGAGCAACTTCAACACCTCCCTTTGATCGCAATGAAACTGCATATGCATAGCGACTGTAAACCCTGATTGCAAGTAGAATGTACTTGTATGGTGTATTGTGACGCCTTTGAATCTCATCTAGAGTTAAGAAATCTGCTTGCATTATATGTAGGGGGAAAAAGGCTTTAGTTTTTCGATAATGATTAGCACGAAGCCTATGATTTCTATGTAGAGTGTAACTTGTTTCATTTTGTAGATAGTCTTGCACACTTTTAGTGTGAACACAAGTGACTTTGGAAAAAGTGGTGGGGGAACTTAAACTTCCCACTTCACAATATTTTCATAAACACGTTTCAGAACTTCAACCATTTTGAACGTAAACACGTAGTGTAACGTCCGCTACCCTTTTGTATACTAGTGGTTGGTGGTGGTGGTGACGTTGACTTGATACGTCTTCGCTTTTGTCTACCTATCAGTGGTGAGCTCCTCATTGTCAAATAAATGTTTCCACTAGGTATGCTAGTATTTTACAAGATTGATTTAAAACTTTCTTCTTCTTCTTCTTCTTCTTGTTGTTCATGTTTAAATGGTGTTGACGACGACGAAGAGGGTGCATGTTCATTTATTTTTTTTAGAATTTTCCTATTGCTAATAAGGCTTTTAGGGAAGTTTAATGTATTTAGAAAGTTGTATAGATGACTGTCAAATGATAATAGTCCTTTACGATTTGTAACCATATCGTGTATTAAATCAAGTAGATTATAGTTCTTGCCCTGAATTATAATCCCTTTACCATTCCTATGAACTTGAATTTGATCTTGACCACTTTCCATGAAATATGTTATGAGTTGTTTACTTTGTTCACGATTTGAGTACGGCATTAGATTTCTAATGCTCGACACTATTGAATCCAAATCCTCCTTCTTTAATTGTGTTCCAGCAGTGATAGCAGAAGAATCCTGAGGGGATGGTTCTTTTTTGTGATCAATGCCAGTGGCTTTCGCACGATAGGGCTTATGTTTGTCCACTCGCCGAAGTCCATCTTGAAGTAAAAGCAGTTTTTTATCATCCTCAATATTCTCGTTGTCAATGAATTTACTCGGATTGTCCTCAAAGTGTTCCACGGGCTAAAGAGCGAGTTCTATTCGAGTCAATTTATGGGGTTTAGCCATCTAGAGAAAACTGTTTACAAGTCCTGCAATTATTGGCAGTAAAAGTGTGAAAAAGCTACCGCCCGCATGAAGAAGACGTTTCCTTTTAAAATTCTTTCCTTTCTTTTTACAGGCCAATGTACGTACAATGGAACGATGTTGCTTTGCCTGCTGCTTAACTACTTCTGCCAGTTGAACATTGCCCTCGGTTAAATTTAAACAAAGTTCAGATATTAGATTAGTGAAATCATTGTCAATACCATGTTTGAGTATGGCTTTCCTAAGTGGGGGTTTTGAAGCGCTTAGAACGGAAAATAAATGTCTATTTTCATGTAGTTTCTTCAGTGTTATGATGGCAACTAATAGCCTTTTTTACTATTCACGGGGAGATATACTGTAATTTCATTGTCAAAAATATCTGTGACTACACGCAGATCCTTGGGTGTATTTTGATTAAGATCCAATAGGATGTAGCCGTAGGGTTTATTAGTTGCCTGATTGTATGCTGAAAGTAGAAATTTGGGGGCGCCGGGGTATATTTGTTTATTCAGAGTTATTAGCGTACTAGAATAACGAATAACTCTGTAGATGATATAGTAAGTGCAGTTCAATGCAAGTGTTCGCATACATTTGCTCTGATGAAAGAGATTGTGTAGAACTAGAGTAACGGAAATCTGTTCATGATGAGAGCGAACAGTGAACAATTGTAGCATTTCCTGGGACCATTGTTCAATAGATTCAGCTAAATCGTCAATAATCAGCCAAGAGTTTGGTTCAATAATGTTGAAAACATCAAGTCCCTGTATGAATTGTATATGCACGCCCGATATAGCAATTGCTTTTATTTTATCTTATGACTTCTGCCAAATACTGTAACAATAGTAGATTTTTTTTCGGCTTTTCCACAAACATTTTATCGCGATTTTTAATTATTTTAGTTAAGAGTGTCGTTTTACCTGACATTGATGGCCACACAGATAAGATCTGAATAGTGTTTTAAATTGATACATGTTCCCTTCAACAGTTCACCTACAACTAACTGTAGACTATAGATGTCTAATGACTAAATAATTTCCCTATTAATACTACTCCGTTCAAGAATAATGAGAACAAAATCAATAAAGAATCATATTTTCTTTTATTATTTAGATAAAAGTAGTAGCACTTTACAAATAATACATTAAACAAGAAAAAAGCACATTAAACAAGAAAAATACACTTTTTTTATTTATTTATAACAAAAATACAACATTTATTTTAAATAAGCACTAGAAAAAAACACTTTAATAAATAAACTTTTTTTTTATTTATTTATTTATAAAAAATACAACATTTATTAAAAAATACACTTAAAATAATATCATATTTTTAATTTGAAATGGGGTCCCCCGGGGGTTCGGCCACTGCGGCGGCCAGGAAGTGCCACGGGGGCCCGCTGCGGCGGGTCGGGCCGGGGCTGGAGGTGGTATTAGATAAATAAATTGTGGAAATTATGAAGAAGAAGTAACTGCTCTGCCTTGCACACATATTGAAAATTGTTTGATAAAAAGAAAAAAAATTTTAAACTCCCACCACCACCCACCACCACCCACCTTGTACTATTAAGGAATTTAAGTTAATTTTTTCAGACCGAGTTGTTTTCTATACTCTACACATTCAACTCGGTCTGAGATTAAATAATGACCGTGTGGTAGTACCTTCACACCATCCTCAAGTACATAGACTTTGTATGATATGGCCGACATGGCGTTTTTCTCAACTCTAACTGTGTAGTTTTTAAATTGTAAAGAGTGAATCGCCATGACTTTCACTCTTGGGACTAAACTACGTTCCACACAGTTTCTATAGACACTCATTTCGAAATTATTTTTTACAAAGTGTGTAGGTACCCCCTTGCAATCTAGTTTGATATCCTTGTTGTGCGTTTCGACACAGTATACCTTCGGCCCAGGAAACACACCACTGGATATCAGATCGTTACCCGTTTTAGATTTTAACATTAACAATTGATTTGGGGCCTGGTGTTTCACTAGCTCTGGGTAGAGGGATTTATTCCAGTTGGTGTAGTCCATTCGTGAGCTAATGCACTCGCCATTTTCCAAATCATTCAATAAATTTTCAGTTTTAACTTTTAACAGGAGTGAATCAGTGTCCCCGTAATACACTTGAACTTGTCCCTCAATCGGTCATTGTACCTTGCATGCATTATCATAAAATGACAACATGAGTTTTTTAGATATTTCCGTTATTGCACTGCCGCCTGTGATATTTTTATTTAAAACAATTTTTCTTTCTTACGATGTAGGAGCACCATATCAGAGTCTATGATAGTGAACGATGTGAAGTTTGGATCCGCAATGATTCGAGCAAAACCTTTGGGGTTGGTTACAATGTCGCATCGACTTCTGTTTCGTACGCTTTCGCACATTTTACCGAAGGCTGAGTTTAAAATGAGTTTATAGATTTCCTTCTCAACCTTCGTTGTCGCTTGTGAACGTTTACTGACAAAGGTTGCAATAAACGTTTTCATGTAAGGCTTTTGATCAAATTGGAGGGCTCTATGAATCTTTGTGACTTTGAAACCATTGGACACCATCCATTCAATAGCACGTGATGTACAACAATATTCTGTTTCGGGTTGAGGTCGTCAATAAGTTTTTGCTTTGAAGGCACCCAGTGCATACTCCCATCCTCTACTAAAGGTAAATTGTAGGGGCTCAGAGAGTCCCTACCCACCGGTCTATTTATGCACGGAAAAACAAAGTCTTTTACCGTGTCATGGATTTCCATGGGTATTTCACCGTCAATTTCAAAAAACCATCCCTGTGCCCCATTCTCCTCAACGGTTGCAATGTTGGGGAAATTCGAAGCACATGGATTGTTAAGCCATTTATAATTGCCACACGGCAAATAATATTGAGACATTGCCAATGGGTAAAGGGAATTCAAATCCAAAAAAACTGCTTCTGACTTTTCATCGGTGTACTGTCTGGTCAGATCTGTTTTCATGATACGGTCCCCGTGAAAAACATACCCACCCCTCATTGATCTCTATACAAACAGATGCTGATCCTAATCGGCGATCAGACCTTTTTCTTCTTGCTGATTTTAATTATCAAGTCCATCACCAGATGAGGAGTGGAAAAACAATACCCTAAATCCAACCCAAATTCCCCATAGATTTTATCTGTATTTTTGCACACAATGTCCAGAAGAGTAAGTACGTCACTGGCCAAGTAAAGTTTACAGTAATCCCACCCATTTTCACATCCACCCTTTGCCCAAACCCTCTTAGCAAATTCTTAGTCGCTAGTGGTGCACTCACTCTCAGTAAGAGAATTGTAAAAAGCTTCAATGGGCGGTAATGGCACTTCATCTAGCCTCGAGGCAGAGTTGTAGTAATCATATACATATTTGCTCTTATACGTTAATAAATCATGCATTTAATCATCGGGGAAGTGCTGTTTAAGGAGGTGGAAGATATCAAAATTGTCGCTTTTCAGTACGTGAATTAATTGACTTAAGAATTTGGGGAAGAAGCTGAAAGAGTATAAAAAACGGATTTCATTCAGGCATGTGTTACCCTTGTCAACTGTTTTCCACATGAATTCTAGTAGCAGCAGCTTCTCTGATGATTTGGGTATGATTTTATATGAAAAAGAACCATCTATCCATGCGTTATCCACAGCTCCCCCCTTGGTAATGCGGGCCAACGCCGGTAAAATAAACTTTAAGTCGTAATTGGAATTGTGTATAAAAAAAGGTACGAAATATTGCTGACTAACGTTTAAATTGCACGACTGATGTGCAACCCCTCTAAAGTTACTCCGCCCGATCTAATTTCCTGCCACAAATGATCATGGTCGATCACCTTCCTCTTTCCCCTATTCCCAACACCATCATCAACCCTTGCAAACTCAACATATTTTACGATTTTTAATTGCCAATCTGTCATCTGGTGATATTAGCATAAGATAGTTTTTGTAACGAAGGCGCGAAATTGCACCATTCGTTGTTTTGATTAGACTGACCAATGCCAAGCGCATGAAGTCTTCACCACCCAACGACTCAACTACATCCAACACTTGCATGGTATTACTGGAGTCTCGTTGCGCATGAGCGTAAGAGACCCCTATGGCTTCATGTATTTTAACAAGATTTGAATTTGACGAATCGTACACGTCTGTGAGTTTTGCCTCACAGTCCAAAGCGATCTTATTGCTCTGTAGAAGCGTGTTCTGGAAATTCTTAAAACGTAAGATCGCTCTATCTCCGCTTACCGTTTCCAGAGCCTGGTATCCATGACGTTTACAGTGTCTCATGTGATGCTTTAACTTTAAATCCGTCCAAAATCTGGACAGGCATGTTGGACAATAGTGACATGCACTCTGTTTTTACCCTCCCCCAAAACCCTACTAATATCTGTAATTGGATTAAAATGTCCAATTGAATCAGGCTTTTTGGGTGGCGTGTATAGAAGCCAAACCCAATGCTACACTGACTCAATTGACGGTGCCCTCACTGGAAATAGTAACCCCTTTTTATCAGAGCGCTGCCCCCCTCAAATTCTGTTTCATACTGCAACACCGTGACACTAACCTTTAATAAAACGAAACAATAGTAAAAAAAGAGAAAAACGAAGATTATACAAGCCAGTGAAACATATGAGCTAAAATGCAAATATTTCGGTCAAGACCTCCGCTTGACCGTCCTCAGTGCAGGATAATAACATCAAAATTACTAATAAAACTCCATGGATACTATAAAAAAATTTTTTTCAAACCTTGAAACGAAACGCAACTAAAATTTGAAGACCCTCTCCATGTAACGGTGAAAGGGTAACTGAATAAAAAAATACAGTACTGAATGGGAATTCAATTTTTTAATTTATACAGAGCATTTTTAAAAGCTAAACGCTTTCCAGATAAAACATCTTACATTAAAAATTCAGTACACCTTGTGGAAAAATTAAAAAACCTTGATATAAAAAAAGACACAATTTTGGCCAGTTTTGATGCCATTTCGATGTATACATCATGTGATATAAAAAAATGTGAATTTGCCCTTCAAAAGAAACTAGAAGATAATATTGACCGGATGGATTACAAAACATTAGATATTGAAACTATTATGCGACTTGTTCGCCTTTGCAATGGATATTCCTTATATTTTCGGTACAACAATCAATTTTTCACCCAAACAAATGGGCTCCCTATGGGTACAAGCCTTTCACTTTTTTTGGCCACTTTTAACATGGAATTTATTGAAACCTCCGCTTTGAATACTTTTCCTTTGAAACACCGGTTCTGGGGCCGGTTTGTCGATGATGTGATCTCTGTCTGGAATCACGGAGAGATAGAACTTAACGCTTTTTTACTTCATCTTAATAGTTTCGATTCCAACCTTCAGTTCACCTTGGAACTGGAAGATAATCATAAACTGCCTTTTTTAGACGTCTTAATCTTCAACAAATATCTCAGCCTTGAATATTCAATTTATAGAAAACCTACACATAATGATAGGTATTTGCATTTCTCTTCCAACCACACTCCTTGTGTAAAAAGAGGAGTAGTTATATCTTTAGTTGATCGTATCATAAGAATTTGTTCAAAGGCTCATATAATCCCAGAATTAAATTATCTGAAGGACATTTTGTTTTGCAATGGATATCCCATCAAGTTACTGGAATCCATCATAGAAAAAAGACAAAAAAAGACAGAAAAAGATTTATCATCTCCACAACCTCCAACGGATATCATCCCTTTAGTGGGTGATAAGAAAGTTTTTACTGTTTTGCCCTATTTTCGCAAATTAGGTGACAAATTGCAAAGAATTCTTAAAAAACATAACTTAAATGTCACCTTCAGAAATTCTAATAAAATCCAGAACTATTTTAACAGCGGTAAAGATAAAACGAGCCCTATTTTGGGCAGTGGTGTTTATAGGGATCCATGTTCTTGCGGCTGTTTCTATGTTGGAAGAACCCATAAGCAATTGGGGGAGAGATTGTTGGAACACAGGTCCTCAATCGACAAAGCTATGGAGCTATGCCAAAGGCCTGAGACTTTTGATTCCGCCTTGGCTCAGCATGTGTATGACAACCCGCACCATTTCGCTTTATTCGATAACACCTCCATTATTGCCCCTGTTAAAGGTCTCATCCAAGTTTTCAGGGAGGCAGTTGAGATAAAAAAGTACATTCACCGAAAGGTTGCTCTCAATAGACACGGGAGAAACCTATTTAAGCCCCATTTATAATGAACTAATTAATTCTGATCGTTTTTACTTAAATATTAAAAAAAAATCACATTTTGCAACCTAACCTAATCTCTGATGATGTTTTACCTGGAAAGCGTTTGGCTTTTAAAAATGCTCTGTATAAATTAAAAAATTGAATTCCCATTCAGTACTGTATTTTTTCATTCAGTTACCCTTTCACCGTTACATGGAGAGGGTCTTCAAATTTTAGTTGCGTTTCGTTTCAAGGTTTGAAAAAATTTTTTATAGTATCCATGGAGTTTTATTAGTAATTTTGATGTTATTATCCTGCACTGAGGACGGTCAAGCGGAGGTCTTGACCGAAATATTTGCATTTTAGTTCATATGTTTCACTGGCTTGTATAATCCTCGTTTTTCTCTTTTTTTACTATTGTTTCGTTTTATCATGATTAGCCAGTGTGGTCTTAGAAATTATTTACTAACCTTTAAATGTGCATTAGAGCACTCAAAAATATCTACTTCTTTTAATGTCACGGGAAATTAACCATTTAAACCATTAAAATCTACTATAGGAAACATTGACCCCTCACTACCATTAACTGCTAATTCGTCCAACTTTTTCTTGAAGACATCCTTCAATAGGGGTCTATAGGCGGCAATTAAAAATGCATACTTGAAACACTGTAGCCTCGCATCGAAACAGATTCGTTGTACCCCCTGACAACCCTCTAAATCTGAATGATATTTTAAAACTATAGAACCTGGCCCCTCCCCACCACCTCTTAAACTAAAGTCCTTTTTAAATCTACAAATATTAACGTTTAAAGTCTCAATAAATAAAACCACCGACCCACTAACCCCCTCGTTATAATTATCCAGTTTAGTTTGAATGCTTCTAACCCAATCTAAAAAACCTCCGCATAATTCAATAAATGCGGGCAAATTGCTAGCATCTCTGTATGCATGTATTTCAAATAGAGCTCGCTCGAATTTTCATTTAAATTTTTTTAGTGCTATTGATGCTTTTAAACTGTCCCTTCCCCCCCCCCCACACTCCCATCTATTCTTCAAGAAGGGCTGAATCTTGTTAACATATAAATGAGTAATATCCAGGGGATGTGTTATTATATCCCCTGACACTAAAGAGTTAAATGGGTCACCGAATTTGGCGCAGTAGACTTTTGTATGGTGCAAGGCAGAGCTAGAAAGAAAAAAATCTGTAATTGTAAATGCTTCTGTGGGTGTTGTTTCATTACTACTACTATTAGTATCATTAACCTCAATGGTGGGGGGGGTGGCATAGAATCTTCAATAGCACCACCCCCAGTCTGTTCAATTGCATTAGTGGGCCCTGGTGTGAAATCACCCAAATCACTTAGTAGGGCTTCCAGGGTATTTGGGGATAGCTGATCAAGCCAGCCTGTTTTGTCTTGTGACCGAATTTCTTTATGACGACCCGGTTTAGATGCACTTGTACTACCATCACCTAAATACTCATTCATAAATCTATTTGTCCATTCCAGGTCCTCCACCATATCTATGTCACAAGTTAAGTCATCTAGGCTGGCCATGTCCCCAAAACACTCATTTAAAAACCCCCTTTCCCACTCCATATTATTAACAACTAGAATATCATCAACAGCATCCCTAAACTCCATTGGGGGTGCAATGGCTGGCACAGGTTCACTACAACTGATGGCGGTGCTAATTCAGTGATCTTAGTCTATAAGAATAAAATTTATTTTCCATGTGCAATATCCATTATTTTATAAAGTTAAAAGACTATACCAATTTTTCACCCCACTCAAAACTTAATTTCCCTCTTAGCATTATAATGGCTAAATACTTGCCACCCTTCACCCATATAAAGTAGCCAAATAGTGCTTGATCAATATTACATTTCACCATTTTTATGATATTAATTTCACTGAAAATAACTGAGCAGAAAAAAGACCGATACATATTCACTAGTTGTTAAGGCACACAAAACGTGACGTTTGGGTAATAGCAATAAAGTACAATAAAAAAATATCTCTCATAGAGCTGCCAATACCTCACTAGGATGCGAAAACCTATTTCTCATGAAGCATTTCAATATAGTTCCATTCTCGTGTTTACCAGGTACTAAATAAGTACCAAAAGTCATGTACCATAGTTAAGGCACTATCTGATTAAGGTTTTTTTCCTCTCTTTTTCCCCATACCCCACCCTTTTCTTCAGCACCCCTACTCCTTTTTTCCTATTCCTCCTCTTCTTCTCTAATAATACCCCATGAGTTGCAACATACGCACCTTCATGTCTCATAGCTGTTTTTTTAACAATCGCTGACAATTTTTAACTCGGTTTAATCCTTTAGTGTATTTAGAATGTAATGCTGACTAATAGGTGCGAAGATAATTGCTATTATTATTTTATTATTAATATTTAATTCTTATTAATTCTTATAATAAATATTATTCTATTATTATTATTAATATGAAGAAATTATGAGCGCATTATAAACTTGAAAACTACCAGATAAATTGAACTTACCCTAGAAATCGCAGGTATGTCCTTAGAAACTGCTTGTCCATCTGAACCGCGTGCGTAGCGGATTACATTGGGCCTAATTGAGTTCAGGGATCTGATTAGGTCCGTGTCAGTGTTCTCGGGGGCGAGATCCAACTTTGCCCGCTTTTGCACGATGGTTTGAACATCAAAGTTCTGGAATAAAAAATTAATTTCAGTTTTCTCACTATGTAACCTTAAAGGCTTAAATCACAATCATCTTAAAACACATAGAAAAAAAAGAATGCCACTTCTATTTGGAGCTTAAAGTATCTATATTTAAATATGAAGCATAATGAAATATCACAGTTCTTTGTTATTTAGTCTGTTTTTGTTATTTATTCAGAATATTAATGCGAGGGGCGTTGTTCACCCACTCTACAATAGCATAACCCAACATTGGGATAAAAGAAAAAAATGCATGTCATTTTCAAGTTATGAACCAAGAACCCTTTTTAGACAAAATACCTGAACGCCTGGCTTATATCACTTGAATTTACCAATGATAATTACTGTGCTCGCTGAAAGGCAGACGGCAGAGAATTTAGTCTTACCCAATTTAGTCCTCTTATTGGGTTTAATTATTATTATTATTTAGTTTTTTTTGGTTCTTTTTACTGATGGAAAGACTATGCAAAAGATGATGCAACAGTGCTGGTAAATCTCTTCATCTAACCCTTTCCATATAACCCCCTCCTCCACAATTTTAAAGACAATTTAAATTCCAAACACCTTACTTTTTACAAAAATTAGAGTTTTGCCGCTGCTTAAAGCAACCCAGATTTGGATATCGTCATCAAACCAAATCAAACCAAATCCACCTAGATAATTCTTTTATTGACTTTATCATTATTATTATTATTTAACGTTTCTCGCATGCCTAGTTTTTATTTTATAATCACCATTATAACAAAGCGGAATGAATAAGCAATTCTGTAATTGAGTAGGATCATTCAAGTAAGCTAAACTAATTAGTAGGTTTTTTGGGTTTCTTAGTTAAGTACCCTTTTTTAATCAAAATATCTAAACAGCCGTTATAAAAGCACTCGAATTTTATCATAGATATGAAACCCATTGTCAATTCGAAAGACATATGGCAGATAGCTATAGGAAAAAGATCACGCTTTTTATGATAATTCAAGAATAATGTATATTTACTTACCATCAAGATTCTTTTTGTGTTCTCCATCAGAAAATGAATAAATTTAATTGTAGAAGGCTTATTACAAGTTCTATTATTCAACTAATACAGAAAGACCAATTTGCTCTATATTTATAGTAAAAAAAAACATGATTATAAGCCCCCAAGGTGAAAACCAGTATTTCTAGAAAAAGATAATCTTTGAATATACGGTATGACGGAATCAAGTTTTGGGTATTGAACCTAGGAAAAACGTGTCTGACAATGCCTATAGTCGTGAAATATATATAGTCACGGTAGGGACATGAACCGACGATACTGGAAATATATTCTTGTATAATTCATTATGCATCCATGTTTGGGCCAGAAAAATGCGTGCTAGCTCAGAAACCAGTCTGATTGCATTACACAGTCTCGTCCCTAGTTCCAAATATAATATGTTTGATTGCTTTATATGTCCATAATATAGAGGGATTGGTCGCTTTATACCATCTAGTTTCGGATCAATAGGGTCAACACTACTTATACCCAAAGGGCATAACTTACAACCCTTGCCCTGAGGGATGTGGGGGAGTGTCCTCCTCAAAAACATAATTTCTATGTGAAAATCAACTACACTGAACAAAATGGCTATCTCAAAATTTTGATTGGATGTTTTTGGGGAAATGGTGGGCGTGGAAGGGGTGTTAGTTGCCTTCCAATCACTTTCGACTGTTAAAAAGGGTACTAGCCTCTTGAATTTCCAATCGAATGAGCCTTTTTGAAGTTTCTACGACAACGCTTTCTACAAAAACCTTATATACCCCCAGGGCATAACTTACAACCCTTTCCCTGAGGGATGTGGGGGAGTGTCCTCCTCAAAAACATAATTTCTGTCTGAAAATCAACTACGCTGAACAAAATGGCTATAACAAAATTTTGATTGGATGTTTCTGGGGAAATGGAGGGCGTGGAAGGGGTAATAGTTACCTTCCAATCCCTTTTGACTATTAAAAAGAGCACAAGTCACTCCAATTTCCAATCGAATGAACCCTTTTCGAATTTTCTACGACAACTCCTTCGATATGAAGTGCCCTGTATTGCTTCCATTTCTACTGTATTTTAGAATAGACTACTTTATTTTGAATGTTTCTCCTCTAATATTTTTAGACCTACTTTGGTACTTTATTTTTACTTTAAATTTAGATTTTCCACTTTTTTTCTTGCCGAGCCTATGGATTTTTGTTACGGAAATAGGAATTTTGGATGCAACGGTGGGATTTCAGCAAAAGCGATTGACAAACGTTCTTGTTTTTGTCGAACTTGGATAGACCCGCGAAATTTGAAACAAAATAACCAACGGGACTGAGAATTGGATTTTTGGAACTGGGTGACATCCATCAAGACGCCAAGTAAAGCGCTAAAGTTCACTAGCTTTCTTCATGTCATTCGGTTTATTTTTGGACTTCCCTGCTCAAATTTCGCTGTGGAAAGACTTTTCAGCTTTCTGAAAACAGTAAAAATGAAAAGAGGAATGGGCTCAAAAGCGTAATTTTGGCTTTGACGATTACTGTCAAGTATGGGATGAAGCTTAAAGGCCTACGTTCACCGACAGTTTAAGGAAAAATGAAGTCTGTGAAATCTGGTGCGACTGTTTCCCAATGCGTCGCTTTTTTTGGCATTGGGAAAGACGATGGGGATGGCGACGACAACGCTGACTCGGGCTATTAATCTTAATGTTTGGTGTTTTCTCATAAATCTCATTATTTGGTAATTGTCATTAAATTTTTCTGAATAAATTTGAAAAAGTAGTAATAGAGAAGGGAAAAATAATGGCAAAGTCTTTCCTTGTAACTTGGAAAGAAGTAAGAAAATGGGGAAACTTTTAGGAATTTTGGTATTAAAAATAGTGATTTTCCACCAGCCTTTTAGGGATTGAAAAATTTGAAGTGGAAACACTGGTAACATAGCGTAACAATCAATCTTGTTAATATTCCTGTTCAAATAGTAAGCACGATAACATACTTACTTCCGGATTGTGTCCTACTATAATTCTACTCTTTTTTTGGCTCTTAAGTACTTTATTCCTACATTAGTGGGATGGAAGCACTGGTGCCCTGGTCTAAATAAATAAAACATTGTGCCAACATCGTTCTTTACTTAGGCAGCGCGATTGCGCTGCCTATGGTACTGAAGCTAATTTATTACAAGTTAAGATTGTATATTCCTTACTGTTGGTATTATAGCTGGTGAGACCAAAATACAACCGGATAAATCAATCCAATATTTCTGTATGCTGATCAATGACTTTGCGGTTATTAAAAAAATATTTGATTTTACGCTTATGTTTTTAAGATGATTTTAATTGTATACTGAAAGTTATTGATGTCACAACTGGTGTAAGACTATGGAAAGCTCTACGGACTAATTTATTGTTGTCAGGCTACATACTCACTTTTGACTCCAAAATCAATATTCCTGTTTCTTATACTTGACTCTTGTCTTTTCAGTTAAGCGCCAGTTTTGATAATCCTAGAAACATAGGGAAACATAATTAGTTTGCATGGGCGTAGGCAGCATATTGTCTAGGGGGGGGGGCAGTCGATAGTTTGATGGAGGGCCTTTTTTCAACTGCTTTTCCAACCATCTGGTTTTTCAGTCATATCTAATGTAAATTTGAAGGTCTAGGGGGGGGGGCAGCTGCCCCCCCTGCCCCCTCCCTACGCCTATGTTAGTTTGTTTATCTGTATTAGTTTTATTGATGTATATTAGATAGACTGTGAAGTAAAATCTTTTGTCCGTTTTAAGTTTCAACTTCGCTGTTTACTTCCCTCGGAAAAACTCTGTTTTTTAAAATTAATTTTGACAAGGGCCTCCGTCAAGTCGTCGCCACTGCTAAGAACAAATTAAAAAAAAAAAAAAAAATCTAGCTTTTTGAACTAAAATTCACAAGAGACAAATACACACTCACTTCAAAAGTTTACTGAATTTACTGGCATGCCCGATCGATTGGTTTAATCAGTATGCACAAAACCCCTTTCTTTCTCGAATTATTCTCGAATTTATAATCCACTAAAAACGCGCTATAACCACATATCAACCAGTTTTGCAGATCAAAAAGCTTAATTTCAAGACTCTTCTAGAGCCAAGAAGATTGTGACATTACGTCTTTTGAACTGTCAGCTTTTGGATTGTCCAAAGAAGTATCACTTTCATCATAATATACAGAGAAGATTAAGTCAAATAGTCATTGATAGAACAATGTACTGAGGAGAGCTTCTCCTCAAAGAAGCTCCGAAGGAGGCTCACAAAAAATAATTAAATAACTGTTCATTACGGTACTTCATGGCTAAGATTCGCAGTCTGATTTAGAGATAATGGCAAAGCCCTTTAAGTAGTCAAACAGTCCGTGTTAACGAACTGTAAGTGAGGAGCGACCTGGCTACATAGTAACAAAAACTCCAAAATATAGAATTTTGATGCCGATAGATATGTCAAATAAATCAAATTTTTATGCTGATTTCAAATATATAAGTTTCATCAAGTTTAGTTATACCCATTAAAAGTTATGCGCCTGAAAAAATTTGACTTATTTTCGAAAAAGGGGGAAACACCCCCTAAAAGTCATAGAACGTTAATGACACCATCGGATTCAGCGTATCAGAGAACCCTACTGTAGAAGTTTCAAGCTCCTATCTGCAAAAATGTGGAATTTTGTATTTTTTGTCAGAAGAAAGATCACGGATGCGTGTTTATTTTATTTTTTTATTTTTATTTTTATTTTTTTTTCTTTCCCCAGGGATGATCGTATCGATCCAGTAGTCATAGAATATCGTAAGAGGGGTCATTTGAACGGACATTAAAAGTTGTAGTGCCCTTTTTAAGTGACCAAAAAATTGGAGGGCAATTTGGCCCCCTCCCACGCTCATTTCTTCCCGAAGTCACCCAATTAAAATTTTGAGATAGCCATTTTGTTCAGCATAGTCGAAAATCTAATAAATATGTCTTTTAGGATGACTTAATCCCCCAGAGTTCTCAGGGGAAGGGCTGCAAGTTATGAACTTCGCCCATTGTTTACATATAGTATTGGTTATTTGGAAGTATACAGACATTTTCAGGAAGGATTTTTTTCTGGTGGGGGAGGGGGCTGGAGGAGGGGGTTACTCGGGAGAATCTTTCTGTGGAGGATGTTGCCTTGGGGAAGGGACATTTATGTGAAGGGGGTGCCGGATTTCCCAGCATTATATAAAAAACGATCAGAAATTAAATTAAAAAAAACAAGTTTTTTCAACTGAAAGTAAGAAGAAACATTAGAACTTAAAACGAACAGAAATTATTGCGTATATGAGGGGGTTCGCCCCCAAGTCAATACCTCGCTCTTTATGCTACAGTTTTTTTTAGTGCTTACAAAAGAGCTATCTATTCTAATTAAACGGCCATTGTGATTCAGGGGTTTGTGATTTAAACTAATTTTAACATTAGCGCAAAGAGCGTGTTATTGACTAAGGGGAGAATCCCCTCATATACGTAATAAAAAAAACAAGTGATACGGCTGAATAGCAATCTAAACTTTAAAAAACGGAATTTTGATGTCAATAAATGTATCAAAAGAATGGGCTTATAATGCTGATTCTAAATATATAAATTTTATTAAGTTTAGTATTACTCATCAAAGGCTACGAGCCTGAGAAAATTTACCTGATTTTGGAAAGAGGAGGGAAACATCCCCTAAAAGTTAAAGAATTTTAATGAAAATCACACCGTCAGATTCAGCGTATCAGAAAACTCTATTACATAGGTTTCAAGCTCATATCTGCAAAAACGTGCAATCTTGTATTTTTTGCCAGAAGAAAGATCACGGATGCGTGCCAGTGGTCCTACCCAGTGGTCCTAGAACACCAAGAGAGAGCTCATTTGAACAGAAATTAAAAGTTATAGTGCCCTTTTCAGTGACCAAAAATGCTGGAGGGTAACTTGGCCCCCTCCAACGCCCCTTTTTTCCCAATTTCGTCTGATCAAAATTTTGAGATAGCCATTCTGTTCAGCATAGTTGAAAAACTTTAAAAATATATTTTTGAAGGTAACAAATTCCCCCTAGAGCCCTTATGGAAAGGTCTTAAAGTTTTAAGTTTCCCAATTGTATACGTATAGTATTTGTTATTGGGAACTACGCATCGTTGTTAGTTAGGGGGGGGGGGGTGAATTTTCTGCTGTTTTTTCCACAAGGAAGATTTTCTATGGGGAGGTAAGTTTCCAGGGAGGAAACTTTTCACGGAAAATTTTACACTGGGGGAATTTGCCAAAATTCCAATACGAAATTCTTTTTATGTCTTGCTTTCATTTTGCCGACTCACTTTTACGCGTGGACATGTTAAAGGTAATTGTGTGGGGTAAATTATCACCAAGATTGAATTATCTAGAGAATATTTCTGAAGGGAGGAGGGATCGTTCTCTGGAGGTGGAGCCAGATTTCCTGGCATTATTTAAAAAACGATCAGAAATTAAATGAAAAAACAAATTTCTTCAACTGAAAGTAAGAAACATTGTTAAAACTTAAAACAAAACAGAAATTATTATGTATATGTGGGGGTTTCCCCTCCTCAACACCTTACTCTTTACGCTGAAGGTTGAATTTTGTCCCAATTCTTTATGAACGACGCCTGAAACACAAGGGTTTTTTAATTAGAACAATTGCAAGTTGGACATTTCTATGAAGGGGGCGCCGGATTTCCCAGTTTATTTAAAAAACGATCAGAAACTCAATTAAAAAAAACAAGTTTTTCCAACTGAAATTAAGAAGCAACATTAGAACTTAAAACGAGCAGAAATTATTACGTATATGAGGGGGTTCGCCCCCAAGTCAATACCTCGCTCTTTACGCTACAGTTTTTTTTTAGTGCTTTCAAAAGAGGTATCTATTCTAATTAAACGGCCTTTGTGATTTAGTACTTTCAAAAGTTTTTAGTACTTTCATAGTTTTTTAGTACTTTCAAAAGAGCTATCTATTCTAATTAACCGGCCTTTGCGGTTCAGGGGTTTGTGATTCGAACAAAATTCGAACTTTAGCGTAAAGAACGAGGTATTGACTAGGGAGCGACCTTCCTAATATACATAATAAAAACATACGAATATAGAAATTCGTTACGTAAGTTAATTCGTAAGTTACGTCAGAACAAAATTTCAAGAAAGCCAATTAGCCAAAAAAAGGAAAATTAATATGCAAATTTCGTTTTAATTATTCATGTACGGTGAGCCAAAATCAAAGCTGAATTAATTCAAAAGCGTTCAGAAATTAACTAAAAAAAAAGTTTTTTTAACTGAAAGTAAGGAGCGACATTAAAACTTAAAACGAACAGAAATTAGTCCGTATATGAAAGGGGCTGTCCCCTCCTCAACGCCTCGCTCTTTACGCTAAAGTTTGACTTTCTCACAACTCTTATTTTTTTTTAAACAATAAAAAACTTTAGCTTAAACAGCGAGGCGTTAAGGAGGGGACATCCCCTTTCATATACGGAATAATTCTGTTCGCTTTAAGTTTTAATGTCGCTCCTTACTTTCAGTTAAAAATAAACTTGTTTTTTTTAGTTAATATTTGTCCAGGATGACTTTTAGCTACCTACATTAAATAAAAAAAAACTTTTTTTAACTTAAATTAAGGAGAAACATTAAAGCTCAAAACGAACAGAACTTATTTCGTATATGAAGGGTCGCCACTCCTCAATACCTTGCTCTTCACGCTAAAACTGTTAGCACTTTTAAAAAAGCTTCCTATACTAATTAAACGGCCCATGTGTTTCAGTGGTCATTCCTAAATAATTTGGCAAACAGTCAAACTTTAGCGTAAAGAGCAAGTTTTGATGAGGGGGCAGCCTTTCATATACGGAATAATTTCTGTTCGTTTTGAGTTTTAATGTTGCTCCTTACTTTCAGTTAAAAAAAAAAAATTCAGTTTCTGATCTTTTTAAATAATGCCGTAAATTTTGCTCAGCCTCCATGGAGTATACTCCTCCTCACGGGAAACTACTCCGTGGAAATTTCACCCTACGTCAAGTGCATCCCCCCACGTCAAATTACCTACAGGCAGTTCCATTCTTGCTTAAAATATCCCCCCCACCCCCCGTAAAATTTATTGCGGGCGATTCAGCCTGAAAAATTCTCCTTAGCATACTTTCAGAAAAAGACTTCAATTTCTAATAGGTTTTTCGATCACTCTGGAAATGTTTCCTTCTGTGAAATTTTTTCCCGGAAACCAAAACATGCAGAAAATAGCCCTTGGATAATTCCCCCGTAACATCTCCTTTTGCAAAATTGAGTTGACAAAGAAAATTTAAGACATTTAAAGAGAATTTTGAATTGGAATTTTGCCAAATCCCCCCAGAGAAAAGTTTCCCCTGGAAAAATTTACCACCCAGGAAACTCCCTCCACAATGGAAATCCACCCCAAGCACAAAATCCTGCCCAAAAAATGTCTGTATACTTCCCAATAACAAATTCTATTCGTGAGTGATGACCAAATTTCATAACTCACAGGCCTCTTCCCATAGACTTTGGAAAATCATTTTACCCCTAAGGACATTTATTACATCTTTCAACTATACTGAACAAAATGGCTAGAACTGTTAGAATTTTCGTTGGCACTAGAACTGTTAATTTTCGTTCAAATGCAACCTCTCCCGATCTTCTAGGACCATCATTTCGATACGAACACTCGTTGGAAAAAAAAAGAAAAAATGCAACCGTGATCTTTCTTTATGCAAAATTAGCAAAACACCACATTTTTTTATATAGTAGCTTGAAACTTCTACGGTAGGGTTCTCTGGTACTTTGAATCTGATGGTGTGATTTTCATTGATATTCTTTGAATTTTAGAGGTTCTTTTCCCCCTATTTAAAAAAAATTAGGCAAATTCTCTCAGGCGCGTAACTTCTGATGGGTGACACTAAATTTGATGCATCTT
This sequence comes from Artemia sp. Kazakhstan ARC1039, assembly GCA_029168905.1. Classification (NCBI taxonomy): domain Eukaryota; kingdom Metazoa; phylum Arthropoda; class Branchiopoda; order Anostraca; family Artemiidae; genus Artemia; species Artemia sp. Kazakhstan ARC1039. The sequence goes on along the minus strand of JAQQPU010000103.1, from coordinate 101,439 downwards.
GTATACCTGGAATCAGCATATTAAGTTGATTCTTTTGATGTATTTATTGATATGAAAATTCCGTTTTTTCACAGTTTCGGTTACTTTTGAGCCGAATCGCTCCTTACTTACAGTTCCTTGCCGCAAACCGTTCGATTGCACCTCTCTTACAGGAATCAAGTGTATGTGCTTGGGTGGTTGAATTTGATACTGAAATTTGTATAAAAACTGTGCTTTGTGATGAAAGTAAAGAGCAAAGTTGAAGCTACAAACCAACAAAATTATTACCCCTCAAACCATGCCGTATGCTCCCATGTAAAATTGAATGGCACTGGTAAATATATAGGTCATTCCACAAGATTTTAATGTGGCTGCGTGCTAGGTGGGGCTGGCAAGTAGATATGAGCTATTGCTCAAATCTACGTGTTTTCTATAAATTCTAACATGTGCGAATGTCACATGGCCCTAAAAATGGTATTTTTGGCCATGTCTCAATTAGAAAAGCTGGGGCTAGTGGGCTACCAGAACTTCAGAGAGAGATGTTTAATAGCTTATTTAAAAGCTATTCCTCATATAGGTCTCATAGCTGGGTCTCAAACCAGGTAATCCCCCCTTATCCACCTTGGATACTGTCCTATGAGAAGTTAAACATTTCCTGCAGCATTGAGGCAGAAAAAATACAATAGTGATCGCACAAATTTCGATAAATTATATTAACTATACATCTAAAAAAATTAGCGTCCTTCAGTTTTCAAAAATCTGTTTGTGTATTATAGGACAATATTTCATAAATAAGTGAACTTTTATCTACAAAATCTATAAAAGACCAATTAGTAACCCCTGAAACATGGTGCCACTGAGATCATTAGAATTCCAAAAATCCCCTAGTAAAGAAATTGTATCTGAAAACGAATGCAGTAAAATGTTCTATTTTCGGTGGGGGCGAGGATTCAAACCATATTCCCAGGGTATAATTTAGGCTCTAAATTTGTTCCTGAACTTTAATTAATCTAGCTCGAATCACTTTTGATGAACCATTAGTAATTCAACTAGAACTATGAAAATGTTTTCATTTTTCGTCCTGAAGTTTTCATTAATCTAGCTCTAAGGGCTTTTGGAAACTCTAGTAATATAGGGTAGTTTTAACATTTTGTGAAATCTAATTTACGATGTTTAAATACCAGCTTGAAATTCAAAATACCAAATTGCGAAAACAGCGAATATCCACCTTTAATGACGTAGTTGACATCTGATAGTCGCTTTGTACCCTTAAGCAGTTCTCTCATTGAGAGCCGAAAAGAAGTTTCAAATTGTAGTAATGTAACAAACCGGATGTTATTATAACATTGAATTGCCAATTTGCATACATTTGTGTGAAATGCACTTTTTTTTAACCTCAGGGAAGATGCGGAATGGCGAAAACAACTTTTTTGGGTGTTAATTTTCATTCGCTTTAAACGTAAGTAGTTGGCAACTTCGTCAGAAGTGCATTTAACCCAAGGAACATGGTTGCCAGCTAGCACACTAATCGTGTGAAATACATTTTTTTTTTACCTCAGAGGGGATACGCAGGCGGCGGTAGCTGCGCTCGCGCAAATTTTTGACTTGCACTTTTTTTTAGCAAAGATCACTCTTGTTTGGCCTTGATTTGCCCTCTTTTTAGACGTCGGCAGTTGGCAACCCTGCTATAGCCTTTGTCCATGTAGGATAAACAGATGGGTGTACTTTTACAAAAGTAAATTTTAATTAAAATAGGCAAGAATTAATTTAAAATACCAAAGTTTTTCTTAAGGAATTAAAGAGCGAAGTTGAAACTTAAAACAAGTAAAAATTATACTTCACAGCTTATCTGACATATATGGATCAAACGGTACTGTTCTGTTATCTGCAACCCACGCGAGAAGTGAAATTTGGTTAATGCTAATGAAATAAAACAAAAAATGATGAAAATATAATAGCTTAGAAATAAATTTCGCCTATAAATTTGCACATTAGAGGGGTGGGGGTAAAGCATTGCATATATTAAATACGTTACCATACCTAACCTAACCTAGGTACCTTTTCTTCCCCTAAACCCCAACTGTTAAAATACTGTACAAACCACTGTTTACAATCTCGGTATAGGAGTTCTCCTTTGAAAGAACCAGTTTGACTAGTTTCTTTAGCATCTCCCATATACAATATATCGCGTGGGTTGCAGCTAATAGAATAGTACCGATCAAACTTGTGCAAAAAAAAACAACTATATTAATATTTAAACCAACAAATATTTTCCCAAGTTTGTATGATTATAGAAAACTAGCGCTTTATTGAAAAAACAAGGCCAAGTATAAAAAAACAAGAACATTGACTTAACCCCTTCCGTCACCGTGACCAGTTAGTTGGACAAAATTAAAAATGCTCTTCTTTTCCTAACTATTAGGAATTTCGTAAATATGATCGCACTAATATATTCTCCTGTTCGCTGGCTACAGCCTCAGGGGTGTAATCGCCTCAGTTTATCGCTAATTCTCACCCTGACAGCACGTGAACATCGACTTTATTGGAAACAATGGATTGGGAAAAACCAGGTAAAATAATTTTTTTCTCTGCTTCAAAAAGACATAAAATGATCGAAAAAAAATTATTGTGTCAAAATATGGATCATTAGAAATAGACAGGTATTTTTTTATGGCCGAAATCACTTGAAGTATGTGCTTGAGGCTATGCTGAAGTTCTGTCCAATTATCTGGACTGCGCGACTAGGTTTAGAGAAATAAATGACGCATGGCTTGGTTTTATGGTAGTTTGGATGCCATCTACTATCTTGAAAAACGAATATTTTTATCGGAAAATTGAACAGATGTCATTGCTGCTTGTCATTTATTCCCCTTGTCCAGTTAAGTGGACAACGTGACACGTGCTCTTCCAGCGCACGGAAGAGCACGTTTGTTATGGCAAAAATGCCATAACAAACCCTCGGACGGCAAGTATTTTCCCCAAACGTCACTCCCCATCCAGAATACGGCCGCCTCGAGCTGTTTCTGAGCCCATCCCTGCTTTGTCCCCCATTCGCTGCGTTACTTCCAGATACGAAAGAACTTTTATCCCCTTCATTACAGAGAAAATGAATAAAATGCCTCAATAGTTTCTTTTTTGCCCTCTTTTGTTGTTTATTAGCTGATGGTACTGCCCAGGTTCTTGCGCTCTTTTGCTTGCCCCCCCCCTTTCTTGACCAGCTTTTATTGTCTTTAACTCTTTTATTGATTTACTGTAGTTTAATTGCTGACACTTTCTTAGTATCCCTTTTAATTTAAATGCATTTATGTTTTGTGCTAAGTTTAGTTTGACCAGTTTTTAATGCATTTATGTCTGGCTCTAAGTTTAGTTTGACAAATTTTTGCTTTTTTTTAATTTTTTAATTGACTTTTTAAAGTTTTAACTATTGACTTTTAAATGATTGTCATTATGGTTTTCTCTATTTCGTTGTTGTTCTTTGCATTTTCAGTGTAACCATTTATTTGTTGTTGACTCCAAACTCCGAATTCGGCCCTTTGTGGGCTTGTGATAGCGATTTTTTTGAAATAAATATCTCTCTCTCTCTCTCTCAGCGCCGCATCCAAACTCTCCTTTTTGTAGGTTCATCAAGACGAAATACCATGCGCATCCAGCCAGATAAACTACTTGATTTCTTCGATGCAATTGGCAGTGACTTGTCAGATATGGAAGTATCTGAAGATGACGATGAAGAATACTTATCAGAAACAAATGGAACAAAACTAACACCACTAAAGACACTCGATCCTTATGAAGTGTCTTCTGATTCAAGCGACCCCGATGATATGCCACTCATATCCCAGGCTGGGCCTAAGACCGTTACTCAACAGCGAGTGATATGGAAAAGAAAACGGTTTATCCCGATCATTCCAGCTTGGTCTGATACTGCAACAGCTGCCAACGAACAACTATCAACACCCTTTCAATACTTCTGTAAGTACATTGATAGCGATTTCTTCGATTTGGCTGCCATCGAAACAAATAGATACAGTATTCAGCAGAATGTAAATAATCCCATTGTAACCAATCCTACAGAAATGCGCAAGTTCGTTGGCATTCACTTGGTGATGGGCTGCATGAAATTTCCAAGGTACCGATGGTATTGGAGCCCGGCAACTAGGGTTTCCCTCATTGCGGATGCCATGGGTCTAAACCGTTTTATGAGGCTGAGAGCCTGCTTTCACTTGGTTGACAACGAAACTGCCAAAGATCCGAACAACCGTCTCTGGAAAGTTCAGCCAGTTATAGATAGGGTGCTAGCACGATGCCAGCAGCTGCTTTCCCATGAAAATGTTTCTATAGATGAGCAAATGTGCCCATTTACAGGTCAGCTTGAGATTAAACAGTACATTAGAGGAAAGCCCTGTCCATGGGGGATCAAGCTGTATTTACTCTGCAATTCTGATGGCTTGGTCCTAAACTTTGACGTGTATCAGGGAAAGACGACAATCATTCCTGAAGAATACAAGGCATTGGGGGTTGGGGGTGGCATTGTCATGAAGCTTATGACAGGAAGAAAGATTCCAAAAGGGACCAAGCTCTACACCGACAATTTCTTTACGTCAATCCCCTTGCTCCAAGCTCTGAGACAGGAAGGATGGTATGGAACTGGTACTGTTCGCGCCAATCGAATGGCTCGGTGCCCCGTCAAGCCAGAAAAAGAGATGAAAAAAGAAGGTCGAGGAGCAATGGAAGAAATTGTACTAGGTGCAGACGAGCTGGTTATAGTCCGATGGCTTGACAACAACATCGTTTCTATGGCCTCAAACTTGGTTGGGATCGGTGAAATAGGACATGCACGACGGTGGTCGAAAGCCGAAAGTAGATACATACAAGTTCCACAACCAGAAGTTATTAGAAGATATAATACCAGTATGGGTGGGGTGGATAAAGTCGACCACCTGATGAGTTTGTATCGTACCTTCATCCGATCTCGAAAGTGGCCACTGCGATTGATTTTTCACATGATTGATCTAGCAGTCACAAATTCATGGATGGAATACATCAGAGACTGCCAATCCTTATCTCTGGGTAGAAGAGACAAGCTGGATCTTGTTGCTTTCCGGAAGGAGGTCGCCTGTGCCCTAATACAAGCACACACGTCAACACTTCGATCAGTTGGTCGACCAAGGGAATCAAACGTGGAAACAGAAGAGCAAACAACGGTAGGGAGGAAGCGGAAGATCAGCTGCAAGCCTGTGTCTGATGTGCGATATGATGGATATCATCACTGGCCTGTAAATACAGGGGACAAGCACGCCCAGAGATGCAAGATGGACGGCTGCAAGCTAAAAACCACAACTAGATGTCAAAAATGCAATGTCGAGCTCTGCTTTCGGGGCGAAAGAAATTGTTTCAAGGATTTTCATGTAAAGTAAAGTGGTCACGTTGTCCAATTAACTGGACATCTATTTTCGTCATCCTAATAAATGAATTTGAGCAAATCACTTCGGTAATGGCTTACTTATGCTCTAAATAGTAGGTTTAAATCAGGGAATAATTTTTTTCACCTAGGAAAATAATTCGTGACGGAAGGGGTTAAGAGTCAAAAGTAAGCACATAGCCTGCCAAAAACACACTAATCTATAATGCTTTCCATAGCCTAAAAAGACCTCATCGACCTGTTATATCAGTAACTTTCAATATACAATTAAAATTATCTTAAAAACTTAAGCATAAAAATAAATATTTTTTTTAATTGCGGCAATGTCATTGAACAACATAAAAAAATAATGGATTGATTTATCAAGTAACATCTTGGTCTCACCGGCTATAATACTAATTGTGAGTAATATACGATTTTAAGTTGTAAAAAAAAACACTTTAGTATTACTCGAAATGAAGGACAGATTTACCATAATATGAATTCCGGAAATGCAACGGATGCAACTACCTATGGGACGGATATTTTCAAGCTATGAAATAAATTCTAAAGCTAGTCTATAGTCCTAATACTATCAAGATGGCTTCAGATCAAACTGGTCTACAAAATAATCATGAAATGTTCTTTCCGGAACCAAAACGATACCCAATCGTTGCATAGAAATGATACCAAATTAAACGAAAAAACAAAACGAATAAACAACTGTATATCTACTTTCTTATTCTTCAGTGGTTCCATTTCTGTCCAATTTGCAGATGTAGAGAATATATTCATTTACAATTTTGTAAGTTTTAAAACAAAAGAATCTAATCTTGATTTTATAGATTAATGGAAGTAAAAGCACCTTAAATATCAGGGGAAAAAATGGACCTGAGCAAATGTGGTGAAACAGGAACCATACAACATTTTTCAATTTTGCAATTTACTAGGTTCACATTTTTACTTGATGATAAGGTTTCAAAGGCAATATATTTTGGAAAAATATTAACGTGGAACATATTATGAAGTGTAATAGGCCCTTATTTTTCTCGTTTTCCTTATGTTAAAAATGAGTGTGGATTAATTAAAAAAAAATTATCTGCTCTAAGTAAAGGGTAAATTTGAAAAGCTAAAAAATAAATTAAAGCTACTTAATAAATTATAGTTTTTTTTCAAATTATTGGGGGGGGGGCAACTGCCCCCCCCATCAACAACTCCACTGCCAAAACTCCTATATCATTTTGTGTTTTCAGTAAAGCGCCAGTTTTCTATATTCATACAAACATAGTGAAACATCATCAGTTGGTTTATTTGTACTAGTTTTGTCGATATGTGTTAGATAGACTGTGAAGCAATAGTTTTTGTTCTTTTTGAGTTTCAACATCGCTCTTCACTTCCTTCAGAAAAATTTATTAAGAGAAAACCGTATATCATATTATCGTATTACTTTATTATAAATATACCTTATTTCCACCGTCATGTCATCCCCAGAGACATATTTGCATATTTACTGGACCTTTTAATTATGATAAACCAAATGACTATCTCAAATTTTATTCAGATGTCTTGGGGGGGGAGGAACATGGGAAGGGGACTAGTTGCCCTCTATTCTGTTTGGTCACTTAAAATGATATTTAAACTTTTAGTTTTTATTTGAATGAGCCCTCCCCCGATCTTCTAGGACCCTTGGTTCAACACGATCATCCCTGGGAAATAACAAAAAAGAATAACAAACAACACATATCCATGATCTTGCTTTGACAAAGAATACACAATTCCTAATATTTGTAGATTAGAGCTTGAAACCTCTACAATAGAGTTATCTGATTGTTTTATAGTGAGGGAGGGAAGCAGATGCCCCGAAGGGGACAATTTAATGCCAAAACATCCTAACTCTCATTGAGCATTCAGATTAATACAGAATTAGTTCTAAGGAGGGGAGGGGTGGAGGTAGAATCGATATGTAATTCCTCTTGCTTTCCTGGAACATTCCTGTTTCAAAATGAGCAGAATTTATTCCTTGATAGGAGAGAGGCTGCCAGTTCCTCAATCCCGACCTCCCTCTCGTGGTCGAAGAAACTTCGTAGGATGCTCATTCGATTGGAAATTGAGATATCTAGTCTTAGTCTAAAGTGATTGTAGACCAACTAGCCACTGTCGTAGAGCTTTTTTTATATCTGGTCCTTAGGTTGCCACTTAGGACATCTGATCGGCATTTTAAAGTACCTATTTTGCACTTTCTCTGGGGCTGCTCAATTTTGTGTGTGGGGGATTATTCATGGAGGGAATTATCCCGGGGGATTTCAGGATGGGGGTGAATTTTCCGTGGGGGGAGGGTAATTTTCAGAGGCGAACACGAAAAACTCCATTTTTGATAAAATGTTTTTAAAACCTGTATACTATACAACCTTACTCTTACTCTCCCAGCTCTATCCTCTGACGGGCAAGATTTTCTGGAAATTCCACTTTGCATTTAGATTTGCATACTGTTTGATGCGGCTTAATTGAAATTGAAAGTTGTCAATGTTGATCGTTTGCTCAAGCCCTGAAACGATCAGGTCAATAAGTCAAACCATTGAAAATAGAATTAATAATAATAATAACAACAATAATATATTGAAAACCCGTCGTATGCAATAAATGTACAATGACAGGGTATACAAAAATGCGAAAAGAGGAAACAAAAAGAAAACATACTAAAAAAATAACAACAAAGGCAACAACTTCTTAAATAGTATACGAAATAGTACGAAAAGAGGAAACAAAAAGATAACATACTCAAAAATTACAACAGAAACAACAACTTCTTCGAAAATAGCAACAAGGACAACAACTTCTGAAAAAAAAAAAAAAAAAAAAAAAAAAAAAAAAAAAAAAAAAAAAAAAACAAGAGGGAAAATTAAACAAGCAAACTTGCCCACTCGTGCTTTAGAATTGCTGGTTTTGTTTTTTGCCGGCTAATAAGTGTCTCAACAGCTAGATTTGGGTCCGCTAGGTTGAAGCGCCGAATTGTTAACCCCTCGTTTTATGATATAAGGGCTGGTGCGAGTCCTTTAGAAAATGATAGAGGTGGCCATATGCTCTGATTCTAGTTATGACACATTAATGACGGGAGAAAGCCGAAGGCTTTCCAATTGTTAGAAAGGCGAGATAATTGGGAATTTGTCAAAAATCAAATGATACGTCAAACCGGGTAATTACTTTGTTTGTGGAATTCGTTCTTTTGAAGGGATATCCTATGACAGACATTTTCATTTACGCTGAAGTTGCACATCATCAGCAATGATACTAATCATCTTATGGAAGAACAAGAATAACAGTCGGAAGTTACTTTACATCAGTGGAATATAGCATGTAGGGCTAAAACTACCCCTTTCTTCCAATACTACTTTTATTTCAACAGTTTGAGAATGGCTCATGCAGCCTGAAAAATAAAATCTCGTTTGGCGCATTACAAGTAGGCTACTTGAAATTTTTCGTATTTTACATTGTAACGAAAGAAATAGTCCTATGATGGATTTATATACTATACTTGACCCGATAGAGGTCCTATCAGACTCAAAGAGTCTGTGGAGAAATAGGTCAATTCATACTTTTGCAGAGTTTTTACATATGCCCTTTATAGGACTGTTTTGACTTCTGCGTGATATATTATTGTAGCAAAGAGACGTTTGATGTTGTGCTATTTATCTTGCCCCCTCCCCCTGCATTTTTTTGTACTAAAAAGTATAACACAGTTTTTCTTTGTTCAACCCAGAAGAATAGAAACTAGTTTAAGACTACATATGAAAGTATGGGGTGATGATGAGATTGCAGTCGTCTTTGAATAACTCAAAAATATGTCATGACCGCCCCTAGCTTTAGTCTTTATAAATCTCTTTTTTTAGTTTATTCGAAGAAGACGACGTTCTTAAAAGTTTTTTTTTATGTTTTTTTTTTACTCTTGCTTGTTCTGGTGCTAAACAATTCTGGTGAATTGTTTAGGAAAGTAAGCAGTTAGGCGTAATTTATTAACATTACATATTCGTAATTTCTGCCACCAAATCTCTCTTAAAACTTCCTGCCGATACCACCCCTACTTTAATTTAAAAAAAAATAACGGCCCTAATTTTGGGGGGAATTTTATTCCTTAAGCAAATAAAGTCAAATAAAATAGTTTAAAAAGCACAAAATCTATTTTTAAAAGCCAAAGGTATAGAAAAGATTTACTAAGATAAAACTGAAGCGAAGAAACAACATCAAGGAGCGTAGAGTTGTACCTATACATGTGGAACAGAGGACCCTAAGTGCTTTGTTAAAACACCAATAGGCCTACTGTTAGATTCCTACGGGCATAAAGGTCACAGTAGCACAGCTTTCTCCGTTTAAAGATTTCTTAAGTCACTACAAGTATCTTGAGTTTGAACGCAGTTTACTCCACAGCCAATTCAATTTCGTCGTTCATTGAAGGCCCCCTTATTTTGGTGGATTCATGCTAATCTGATTGATCTGAATGGAAGTCGGCAAACTCGTTAATGAGCATCCCCTTACTAAGTTCTGAAATGATGTTAGTAATCATTGATTCCCCAAAGACTTAAAGCCAGAGGATTCAGTCATTCTAATTCCAATATTTTTAGAAGAGAGAATTTTTGATAAGATTCTTGTTGCATACTCTTTTAGTTACGATTTAGATATGCCCATCATTCTTTGATGCGTACATTTTTTTAAACTTTTTTTTTTTTTAATTCTCTAATCTATAAACAAAAATAATTATTAATTAATTACTTAATAAAAATTTGTTTTTGATATTTAAAAATGCATCAAAATGTGAAATTGATGTTTAATCCCTCTTGATTTTTGGGGATATTTTTGGTCTACATTCTTATTATGAAAGTAAAGAGTAAAATTAAACCCCAAAATGAACAGACTTTATTTAGTATAGGAAGGGGCTTACCCCTTCCTCATCCTCACCTCCGCCTCATGGTCGTAGAAACTTCTAAGAATGCTCATTCGATCAGAAATTGGGAGTTCTAGTCCTTTCTTTATAAGTCAAAATTGATTGGAGACCAACCGGTCAGCATTTATCGCGGGGGGTATTTTTCAGGGGGTGTTTTCCGGAAGGGGGGGGGGTCAATGCAGGCTCCCCTTACAGAAAATATTTGTTATTGGGAACATACAGTTATTTTTCACGTGGGAGTTTTCTGCAGGGTGGGGAGGGGCATTATCTATGGGAAATTCAGTGGGGAAAAAATGTTTGCGAATAATTTCCTTTCAGCGGTGATGTGTTTTCCATGAAGGATATTTTCCTGGGGGGATTGTCAGCGGGGATATTTTTCGGGGGGATTTTCAACGCGGGCATTTTATGGGGGAAATAAATGCCTAGAACCGTTGTATACGAATATGTATACGCTGCTATAATTTTGAGTTTGGTTGACGGATCAAGTCTGGTGACTCGGGCCATAATTATAGTTTATTAATCGTTGTTTGTGTGTTTTATTACCAACTATAGGTTAAGGCTCATTCACAATGAGATTTTACTAATGGCGAGATTAAGCGAGCGCTAATTTGAACCAAAAAATGTTGTGTAGAATTTCCTGATTGGTTGAAAATTCTATAATAAAATTCTGCCAAAATTAGCGTCCTACCAATGTTCATGATTTCCCTCCTCCTTCACTTCTCCACCTCAGCCATTTTACTCAATTAATAAAAAATAAAAAAAATTAACAACAGTTTTCAAAGCAAATTAAAGAGGAACATTAAACCAAAGACGAGCAGATATTAAATCAAATAAGAATTCAAGCGTAAAACGACAATAAAGCATTATCATTAAATAAATGGAAATAAAAAGCTAACAGAAATTAAAGTAAATAACCAATTCAAACTTAAAACGAATAGAAAATACCACAAACAGAAGTAGGGCTAGCACCACCTAAGCCTTCCAAACACCAGAACGTCATATGCACTTTGCTGAAAACAAAATAGGATTTAAGAGATCCCTTTTTTATAACATTAATTAAAAAAAAACTTTCCGAAAAATAAGTTTTTCAAAGAAAAGTAAAGGCCATTTTAAAATTAAGCTCAGCAGATACAAATACCTTTTAAAATTCAAACTCAAAACGACCAGAAATTACTATTTAAGAATGAATGAAACCCAAAACGAACAGAAATTAAATAAACAATCATAGCAAAAACATACACTAAGCAATAATATAAATAAATAAATAGATCTTAAAGCGAGAAATGCTTAGATTGAATATGAAAATCAAGCTTAAAACGAAAAAAAAATATGTTACTATTGAAGTATAAATTAAACTTAAAACGAACAGAAATTAAATAAACAATCAATGCAAACAAAGATACAATAGATATTAATGTAAATTAATATTCAGACCTCTTTTTGAAGTTGTTAAAGACGAATATAGTTTCCCTACAGACTAGTGTTTGGATACTGCCTCCTTACCTAACTGTAAATAAAAACCAAAAGCCTACTGCGTCATTCGCGCTTAACTGAAAACGAATTCTATTACAAATATTTCTTTTCCAGTTCTTACAGTATTGAAAATAAAAATACAATTACAGTGAAATAAATTCTTGAACTGATGGATCTTTCAACAATTAATATCATTATTCATCAAATATTCAATTTGATTTTGTTTATACTTTCCAATACTGTTCAAGACGCATATAGTTTTCAGTAAAGCGCCAATGACGCAGTAGGCTTTAGACTTTTACAGTGAGAGAAGGGGGTCATACCCAAACTCTTGTTTGTTGTGATTTTTGTTCATTTCAAGCTTGATTTGCATATTCAATTTAAGTTTCACTCGTTTTAAGATTTATTTATTAATTTACATCAATATCTATAGTATGTTTGTTTGCATTGATTTTTTATTTTATTTCTGTTCGTTTTAAGTTTCATTTATACTTCAATAGGAAAATATTTTTTTTCATTTTAAGCTTGATATTCATATTCAATCTAAGCATTACTCGCTTTGAGATCTATTTATTCATTTATATTATTATTTGTTGTTTGTTTTTGCTATGATTGCTTATTTAATTTCTGTTCGTTTTTGGTTTCATTTATTCTTTAATAGTAATTTCTGGTCGTTTTGAGTTTAAATTTTAAAAGGTATTTGTATCTGCCGAGCTTAAGTTTAAAATGGCCTTTACTTTTCTTTGAAAACTTATTTTTCGGAAAGTTTTTTTTAATTAATTTTTGTTCATTTTTAATTGCAAAAAATTTCAAGTTTTTAAAAATTTCTTATTTCAAAATCAAACTTAAAAAAAAAATCAAATATTCATCAAAGTATCAAAACTGATATCAAAGTGAAAAAATGGGGTTGTGTCAACCTCGGAGTTTTTATTATCTGACGTTTGAACTATTTTTAACAAAATTGCTATCTCAAAATTTTTATCGGATGGGTTTGGGGAAAAAGGGCGTGGGGGGACTAGATTAAGCTTCGGTCTCTTTTGACTCTTTAAAAGTGAACTAGAACTTTCCATTTTCTATCAAATGAGCCCTCTCTGGAGTTATACGAGTATCCCTTATATAAGAACCATTATATATCCCCAGAGTATAACTTGCAACGCCTATCACTGGGCCCTGGGGGGTTGTGTCGACCCTAGAGTTTTAATATCTGATGGTTGAACTATTTTTAACAAAATGGTCACCTGAAATTTTAATCGCATGTGTGTATCCATCTGATACACCCAAAGGCGTTGAGGACGGTAGGGTTATTTGCCCTCTGATCTTTTTCACTCTGAGAAAAGGAACTACAACTTTTAATTTTTATTCAGATGAACCCTCTCTGAAGTATATACGAGTATACCGTCCATAAAAACCCTATATGCCCCCAGAGCAATACTTACAACACCTTCCCTGGCCCTGGGGGGGGGGGGGGGTGTTGACACAGGAGTTTTTTTTTATCTGATCTTTGAACTATTTTTAACGTAATGGCCATACGTAAAGGTATATTTGTTATATGATCTTTCAACTATTTTTAACAAAATAGCTACCTCAAATTTTTTATCAGATGTATTCGGGGAAAAAGACTTGGGGGCCAGTTGCCCTCTGATCACTTTTGACTCTTAAAAAGGGCACTAGTACTCTCGATTTCCAATCGAATGAGCCCCCTTTGAAGTTTATACGACGACCCCTTCTATATAAAGTGCCTATGGGAAAAAAATAAATGGAGCGTGGGGAAAGGCTAGCTGCCCTCCAATCACTTTTGACTGTTAAAAAGTGAATTACAACTTTACATTTCCAATCAAATGAGCACTTTAGGAATTTTACACGAGTATCCCTTCCATAACAACCATATATACCCTCAGAGCATAACTTACAACTTCTACCCCCGGGCCCTGGGGGGCTGTTTCGACACCGGCGTTTTTTGTTATTAGAACTTTGAACTATTTTTAACAAAATGTCTATCTCAAAATTTTCTATCTGATGCATTTAAGGCGTAAAGGAGGGGGGACTGGTTGCCCTCCGATCTATTTTGACTCTTAAAAAGTGAACAAGAGCTTTCAATTTCAAATTAAATGAGCCCTCCCTGAAGTTTATACGAGCATCCCTTCCATAAGAAAAATATATGCCCCTAGAGCATTGCTCATAACGCCTGCCTCCGGGCCCTGGCGGGTTTCGTCGACACAGGAATTTTTCTTATCTGTCCTTTGAACTATTCTTAATGAAATGGCTATTATAAAAATTTTATCGAATGGGCTTGGAAAAAAAGGGTGTGGGGGGGGGCTTGTTGCGCTCGGATATCTTTTGACTCTTAAAAATTGAACTAGAAAATTTCCATTTCCAATCAAATGAGCCCCCTCTGAAGTTTATACGAGCATCCCTTTCATAAGAACCATATACGCCCCCAGGACAGCACTTACAGCGCCTATCCTGCGGGCTCTGGGGGGGGGTGTGTTTTTGTTATCTAATTTTAAACAATTTCCAAAACACTGGCTATCTCAAAATTTGTAGGGGACGGGTTTGGGGAAAAAAGAGCGTGGGGGGCTAGTTTAATTCTCTTGACTCTTAAAAAGTGAACTAGACCTTTCAATTTCCAATCAAATGAGCTCTCTATGAAGTTTATACGAGCATCCCTTTCATAAGAACCATACATGCCCTTAGGGCATAACTTAGAACGCCATCCCCTGTGCCCAGGGGTGTTCTATTGACATTGGATTTTTTCTTACCCGGCCTTTGAACTATTTTTAACAAGATGTCTATCTCAAAATTTTCATCAGATGGGTTTGGGGATAGCTGCCCTCGGATCTCTTTTGACTATAAAAAAGTGAGCTCGAATTTTCAATATCCAATAAAATGAGCCCTCTCTGAAGTTTATGTGAGCATCCCTTTCATATGAACAATTTTTTCCCCAGGGCATAACTTACAACGCCTTCCCCCGGGCCCTGGGGGGGGGGG